>KV428208.1:0-45547 GCA_001632355.1 Sistotremastrum suecicum HHB10207 ss-3
TCGCGTGCACCCAACCAGCTAAGGTGTTTTCGGTGTCGGGGTGAGTTAACATTGATATTTCAAGGATTTTTTTAGTGTTCTAACCGTGATTTCTTTAAGCATCCTGACCGTTTTCTGGATGGGGATATTCGATGGAAATTTTGAGAAGCCAAAGCCTTTCCGCGGGGTGGAAAGGGATAGACTTTTTAAGGAAACCCGGCTGTGGATTTTTACAAAATCCTGAGAATTTCCTAGCGCAAACTCCGGTTCCTATTTTTCGACAGTTCCTTAGCAATGTCTGGTCCTTTTCCTGTACTTAAATGTATAAAAGTTCGCGTCAAGGAAACTTTTAGGGTGTTCTAGGAAGCCAGAGCGAGTCCTTGTTCCGAATTTGGTTTGGTCATTTAGCCGTTCCCGGCTCGGAATTTGTCAACCTCCCTATCCGAATCCCGGCCGAGGTTTCGGCTTGAATTTTTACCATTTTAGTGTCTTGATTTTGCTAAGAATCCGTCACAATTTCCGGGAGCAGGTCCTGCATAGCACATCGCTCAATCCCAAATCGCTTTCGTGTGGCGGAAACTGTGATGTATATTTAAACTATTCTATGCAAGACCGCGGGGTTTCCCGGCCCCGGAAACTGATCTGTCGATGCAGTGGTTGTTGAACGCAGCGATGATAATCGTACGAACGGACATGCCTAGCCTGAACATTAGCTTAAATTCATCAACGTTCGTCATTTTCCTCGCTGTTAGACGTGTATTACCGAAACCTGGACCTGTTAGTCCGGAGTCTCCTACAATGAACCCATTACGACGTGTTTTACTTTCCGCAGCTTACCCTTTACTTTCTTTCGCTTTCCGTACACAGTAGTAGGCTAGAGACTATATTTCACCCTTCAGAACCTAAGGCCGACTTTGGAGGTTACTCCAGGTTACAGTAATTATTTAATGCAGCTGGAGCTGCTATTATCCACCGAGTTGCAAACGTGTTTGGATGTGGCTTGGACACAAGCACGTATAAATGATCTCAACAAACCTATGAATGACATAGGCATAGGAAAGGGGCGACTTCCAATAGCATAACTCAACGAGCGATTATGACATATCTGAGCAACAAATGACTGATACACCGCCATTATCGATGAAATCCACACTCCACTTGGTCAATCAACCTCACTGATACCTCCCTGTTGTGTTAGCTCCATCCACATAGCAATACTGCACTATTTTCTGTCTCGCTTCCGTTTCCATTTCGAAGTCTCGTTCGATGACGCTGTTGAGACGCGTGAACGTTCATGACGGCGGCGCGAATACTGTTGGGAGGCGACATACATCGGGAAACTGGTCTCCTGATTACCCGATAGCTCAGCACTTCATTGAGCCAGCTGTTGTTCCATTCGAAGCGAAGATGGGCTTATGTTGGTGCTGGAGAGATGGGTGGAAGATTTGGTGAAGACGGAGGGGTTGTCGAGTCAAGAGGAAGCCAGAAATTGAGTTTCGTAGAGGGCAAATCCGATTGAGCGAAGAGAAAGTTCGTCGAGAGGTCTAGGATGAAGTGAAACCTGAAGCAGATGAGTTTCTTTAAATACGGATAATGTCATCTGAGATTACCGAATAACAAAGAGATCCAGAGAAGAGCTCGCCGAAGACCTCCCTGAAGTTGAAATACGTCCCAGCTGTTGAGGTCGCAGTAACCTCGCTCCCCACATAGTCCTCGTCCGTTTACGACGACGAAGCTGATCTCCGTTTGTGGGAACCACATTCGTACTGTCTCCGGCACCTTTCGGCGTTATAGAAGTCAGCAGCATAGAAATAGTCCCACTCTTGACACTGACTATGCGGTCGCACGAGAAGAAGATCTCAATATCCTCCTCGGGGCCCTCGAGAGGGATAGCGGAACGTTGAATGTTGTGATTCTAGATGCGATCGTCGAAGAACGGCGTATAGAACCGGATCGTGACGATGTAGATCCTAGTGATACTCGAAAAGGAGTAGAAGATGACGAATAATCCGAAATCGCTGTGATGATGGGATTTGCCTCCTTAGTCCTCAGCATGGAATTTTTCCGACAAGAATGAGAGAACGTATCGAACTTGAAAGGAAACAGAGCACCGAAGGGAAAGCGATCAAGAGAAGTCCCAGACGAAGGAGTCGAAGACTAAGAGATTATAGAATCCCCAGGGCTCATGAGGACATTGGAGAGATCGAGAGAAGTCGAATTGAGAGATCGAGACGAATAGCGTGACGTGTTCGAAGAGGAAATTCTTTTTGTGAGCTCTACCTGTGCTTTAACAACCGCGGAAATCAGGACAAAATACGAACAGGATGAAGTCAGTCGTACCTCAGATCCAGAAAGATGTCTGTTCTCAGAGAAGTACCATCCATCCGTTCATAGCCTCCGTTCATAGCCTCTTTACTGGATCCTCACCTATATCGCATTTGTATCCGAGAGCGATATTATGATCGCTGTTCCATCTGGTAGAGAATTCGATGACGAAAAGAATCGCACGCACGGGAAGGTTTTAGAGCAGAGGAAGGATGATCAGGTCGCTTGAAATCGTGTCAAATCGCGAAGCCTATCGGTGGTGCTGACTTTACTTGAGCATAGCTTCTAAAATTGAAATGAATTCGATCACCCACTGGCAGACAGACAGATGACGGTGAGTCGTCGTCGGTAACTTACACGGAATGTCGCTACATATCATTCCCAAACAGTTCCAACTGCAGCAACAGTAGGATGCCATGGTCGATGCTTCGACAGATGGCTGGAAGAAAGGCCCTGGGCGTTATGTCACGTAACGCTCATCTCGTTAGAAACATTCGGTATGCGTCGAGGAACGGGAATTCATTGTGTCTATGAAATTCAATCAGCTCAAATCAACCATGGAGGCATGCGAAAGATGTTCTCGATACTTAGCTTACTATCGTGGAGTCAAAGGATCATAGATTTAATGAATGTCTATAACGAGGAAGCCGAAGACTGATTCATCTTGGCTCGAAGAACTTCAAGTGCATCTAATCCTGAACTGAAAAACTCGAAGATCGAACCGCACGAGATATCAATTTCAAAACCTAAGAAGTTACAAAGCTCAGAAATCAGACAAGCTACCTGGTGCAATGATGCGATCAGTCATATGAGACGAAAGAGGCAACTGAACCGTCTCTATCCGCTCTACGAGTCCATCTACATCTGCCGTGTCAATTTCGGCTCCTACCCTGAGGGCGTGAATAGGCGCAGATTTTGCACGACGACGCTCAAGGAGCTGTGCGACTCGTTGGGGATCGACAAATATCCAATAATCTTCATCCGCCAGATCCAGGGTACGAAGATTCGGACACAAGATAGTATCGGCGGATTCAAGGGCCTCGAATACCTTCGACGTTTGCGGTCCCGTGCTCCCCAACTTGAGAAAGGATAGCTTGTTCCATGACCCGAGAATGGAGACAATTTGGGCTGTGGGAGGGAACGTCGGGGATCGGAGATGTAACGAAGTCATGCGTGAGCCATGATAACGTTTTAATTCGTGTAATAGCCTATTAAAAGGCTGGTCTGATAACCGTCGCCCGCAGAATCGTACTTCGTGTCTTTTTCCTCTGGTCGAAGTAAAGACAGTGCTGGCATTAAGAAGGTTTCCGTCAACGTATAATGTATCATACCCGTCGACATAGGGCAGAATCAGAGCCTGAGAAGCTCCGATTAAATCTGCGTGACCTTCCGAGAGCTCGAGGATACGAGTGTGGAGTATGGGAGTTTCGACGAGTTTCAGGATGGGAAAGAGATTGCCCAAGGATGGACTAATGATCTCGAGACGCTTCAGATGAGGTAACGGGATAATCGAATTGCTGTCCGGAGACGTTGATTCGTCGTAGCCGGTAGAATGGAATGAAACAAGGACAAGCCTTTCAAGCTGCAAGGTTTCCCGCAGAACTTCAAGAATTTCCCTTGGAGCCCATGACCCGCCCTTGACTTCCAATGACACAACATGTGAGAAGAAGGATCGATCATTCTGCTGAATACGAACTCCATCGAGCGAGACATGGCGAAGATTGGGAAACCGAAAAGAAAGGAAGACATCTCTCTGGTGCTCTCTCGGCGTTCTGCCGCTCCAGAGGTAACGAAACGTGATATTGGGGGCCGGAGTATGAGTCTCGCAAAGAGCTCGGATGAATGGGAGTGATAAGGAGTCGAATACTATGTTGAGAGACTGGATGCGACATGAATTGGCTATCACAGACGTGAAGCGCTCCTTAACGCCCGCGCAACTGTGCCGCTGCGTGTCGAATCGAATGTGCAAGTTGCACTGCAGAGAATTCTTCAACGAATAGCGGAGGTATTCTGTGGACCAGTTCAGAATAAGATGTGTCCATAATTGTCGAGTATTTAGAGCAACGTTTCTCCATCTCGCTGATCTACGATTGGTGGTGTAAGCTATAGACTTGAAGATAATAAATATAATAACGGAGAACACATACACTTCAAGCAACCCTCTTCCCGGAAACATAATCCACGTGCCAGCAGCAAGCGGATGATCAACATCGCTATGAGCGTACAGAATTAAGATCTTCGAGAGTAGCTCGTCCGGAAGCTTTCCAACGGGAGTTCGGGAATTTATGTAACGGTTCAGCGATGCCATGGCACGTGCAGTTGATTGGGTCAACGCATGCCTTAAGCTCTGCAGCTGTTGAAAGCTCATGTCATCCACAGAACCTATCTGCGGAGCTAGAAGGTCTAATCCATCGAGTTTATCGAACTTGAGTCCAATTTCGTCGGCCTGTTCATGGGGACTGAGACCACGAAGAATGAGACAGGAATCATGGAGTGCCCTGTTAATACCTACTCTTCGCGGATGGGATTGTCTTCGGAGTTGTCACTGCCAGTAATCTCAGCCGCATATGCCATGATAATGGGCTATTTGGAGCGAAGCGTCGTAAATGACGCGAGGATAGATCGCGAGGAGAAATAGGCGCCCAAATTACGTCAACACATCAACGAGGTGACCACAACGACGGGAGGAAAGGAATGACAATGTAAACGATGTCCATCACAGTCGATGACTTCGTAGGCTTCGAGACTTGAATTATCCTTCGCCTTCATAACTTCTCAAGTTATATAGTATTAAACAACACGATCTCCGTTCACTCTTACTATACGCCTAATCCGTTACACAAAGCTCGTGATATTGCGAGACTTGTAAGCTCAATTGTCTAGAGGACTGCTTCGTGTTGATTGAGGTCGGAAACCCTGACAGCCTGAGCGATGTCAAAGACTTCTCCCATCGGCTTCGGGATATGACGATTTCGTGGAGCGAAGAAGCAACATGAATGTCGCCAGTTTATGACTTGGGAACGTGCGCAATAGTGAGACTGAAAACTTAGAGAGTATATCGCCCTCCGCAGCCCACTACATGTAGTGACACAGAAATGCTCGTTGGTGGCCATCCAATCAGGATTCGTCGGAGCCGGGTGGTAGCCGATTGGTATCTTCGGACCATTGAGAACGTTGAAGTAGCACGCTTGCTTTTGAAACCAGCGGAATAATATACCGAGAGCAGTACGATGGGATTAGCAAGCCGGAGGCCGAGTACTTTATGTTCGATGCGCATGTTGGCCCCACTTAATATAAGTAACAACTTAGCAATGTCGGCGCCGTCGATACGTTGCGCTGATTCAAGCTGGTAAGCCATGGCACCGTCGGCGAGTAGACGATGAGCATCGGGCCACATAGCGGCCCCAAAGTTAGTGAGGCGCCAGACCTTGGGACTGGAGAAGGGTCCCGTTACATATAGCTTGCCGACGTCGAGCGTTAAGTTCGAACCGGAGAGTGTTCAATTGGAGAGAATGATGGAGCACAATATTGATGGAAGCTTCAGCGAGAGAACGTTGACAGTTTAGCGTGGAGGAAAGCGCCTACGCTGGCGCCAGTGCAGGGTGAATCGAAAATTTGATCCCAGTCTCCAGGGTCGGTCGTGGAAGCGATATGGTCGCTGCCTCCATCTCCTTCATTCGAGTCAGGTTCTAAGGCCTTGAAGGACTCTGATGATTCCGATGACCGCTCAGCTCGACTGATTCTAGTGTCCCTGGGATTCAGTGTCATATGAGTGAAACGATTCCTGTGTTACAAGCAACGGAACGCACCAGGTAGTAATGACTCGGACACTCCCATAAGACTGAGACGATGCAGCAACGGCGCAACGACTTATACGTCGTCGTCGACTATCTAGCGTGTTCAAACCGATGATCATCGCATTCGACTAAAATCATCGGTCAGTTAGAATTCGAGGCTGTGAGACTTATCGACTTACGAAGGGTCAACACCATATATCGCCAAGCATGATCCCATTCGAAATCCCGCCATCAGTCATATGAATTACGGGCGGTGCGCTCATCCATCAATGAATCCAGACTATCATGTACGGTCGCCCTCGAGTCTGTAGTAGACTTTCTCCGATTTGATTCTGGCTCGGGAACCTTCGACTTCTGTCCCCACGATAGATTCGCCGAGACCAAGATCCTGGAGCAGAGGCGAGGTTACAGATCTCAGGTACAGTATATCTCGGTTCTCAAGATGTTTCATGAAATTAATGATTGGTCACGTCGGCCATGCGACGGCATTGCGACTTGCGGCATTGAGACAATGAATCGACCAGAACCTTGGCACCCACAATGTTCTATGGATTCAAAAATTACAGGAAATAACCATCGAGCAACTAACAGACATATACTAGATAATCCATCCGTCAACACTTGCAGGGATCAATTCCGGTCTGCCGAGTGTGGGTTCGGAGCACGGGTCGGAGATCGAAAACAGGTGCCTGGACAATCGTCTTGCCCAGGAGGCCTACGGACGTCAACTTCAACGATCCGTTGGGGATCGACTCTGATATCACTTTTCATAACTTAGCTAGGTGGACAGATCCAGTCCGGAGCTCACTGATACTCATATATTGAACAGATAGACCTCCAATAGCTGCATGGCGCACGTCATCAACCTGGCCACAAAACCCCTTACCGAGCAAGCCTCACTACAATCCACACGATCCCGATGCCCACTTAACCGAAGGAGATGCGGAGAGCAGGAGGGATGTCATTGGTCTAGTTCGTGCAATTTCTGTCAAGGTACGTGCGGTAGAGCTCTGCGTTGCGGATGATGACTAATTACAATTCAACAATACTACAGGAGCTCTTGTTGAGTCAGTGAAAGGAGCACTTTGGTGACGTACAGAATACAATGCACGAAATCACTTCGACGTCGGCCACTGCAAACAAGACAACATCGACCGCATCTATCGGCTCATCCTCGACATGCCCGTACGCTGGTCTTCAACACATGCCATGCTCTATCGATCATTCGTGTCGAAACAGGTCAGATACTGCCCGTGATTGATCCCCGTTCTGTGTCTAACTTTCTAATACAGTGTGTCACCTCTTTCATCCAGATCCTGCACATCCGTGAAACCGACACGACGAAGAAAGCTGGACTTGCAAAGTTACAGATGCAGGCCAGCGACTGGGCGGAGGTTAGTTCAAACATATATGTTCTGTCGGTACGTTTCTCACTCATGTTCTTTGGCCAAATCATTGATTTCGAGACCAAACTGGCCGATCGGGCTCAGCAGGTGTTCTCGTCGGATAACAACCTCTCTCTTCCCTACGCCATACCCGCTCTCAAAGGACTCCATCACCCGTGTAACGGCCTGCCTCGACAACCAGAAATTCCAACCCATACCGCAACGCCATCAAAATCGACTTAGATAAGGTGAACAAATACTACGACCGTGCAGCCAATTTTGATACCTTGTTATTTGCTATCCGTACGTTCCCGTTTTGTTGTAGAATATGTATTGACCGACCTCATCGATTAGTACTTGATCCTACACAGAAGGATAAGCACTTTCAACAACATTAGGGTGCTGCGCTCCATGCGAAGGCCGTTGCAGTTGCGAAAGAAATTGTATGTCGTGCGAAAACATTTGAAATAATTACTGACGCCTACAAGGTTCAATGTACGCCACAAAGAGATGGAGGTCAAGGGCCAACTGAAGCCGGCTATAACGAAGACCTTCAAAGCCAAGTTCAGGCGCTCATTGACTTCTCCGAATTTGATGCAAGACCGACTGCCGCTCCTGAAACCCCTGCTTCTACGTCTGGCGATTCACTTATGGAGAGAGCATTCAATAAGCACCTGTATGGCAAAGATGAAATGATGGATGGGCAGTCCGTTGTTGAATGGTGGGGTATAAGTGCTATACTTCCATGTGATTAATTCCATTCGCTCACAATCTCTCAGGTAAACCAGCCCGATATGGCTACGGGCTACCTCCTGATGCAAGCCTCTCTCGTGGCCAGCGAACGCCCTTTCTCGAGCACTGGAATGACCGTCGCGAAACGAAGAAATTGACTCCAGGGTGACATCGTCGAAGCGCTCCAAGTTTCCGAATCTCTTTCCCGTCGCAATCTGATGTAAGGGTCCGATAAACCAAAGCTCAAAAATGAATGGCAGCTTGAGAAGAATTGCCAGGAAGCAGAGCAAGAGCAAGAAGCAGTTGAGGCTCAGATTGAGGAAGTTGAAGAGGTTGCTGAAGACGATATCAATCTGGCGGTTGTGGTAGACTTGGACTCTGAGTGAGAGGATCTTTAGACAGAGATAGAGGACAAGTCGTCTTTGAAACTAATATATGTAAGTCTAGCTGTTAAGCTGACTGAGAAGTCTGTAGACAACTCGAACCAAGAATTCGACGCTGGGGCCGACAAGATGTGAACCAAGAATGAGAAAGAATAAAATGAGTTTGTTGATTTTTGAGTTTAGACGAGTTTTAGCAGTAGAGAAGTGGATTGGATTGATACTCTACATCGGTCAATACATGCATGTACTTAGAGTAATTCGAATGCAAGCTAACTAACCAATGAAAAGCTGTGAGAGAGTTTGGCCTGGCCAAGGCCTACATGAGTGATTACACGAGGGTACGAAGCAACATGATTGAATACAAAAGAGCCGCGCAGTTGACAGTCTGATAGGAGTCGCTCACAATGTCCAATCGACAAGTAGCTCGAGGTCTTCGATGGCGGATCCTCCAGAGAAGGGGGAGGTTTAAGCATGAACATAAAGCCATTTGTAAGGAAGTGACGTCGGAGCGTGTGGAAATGATGAATAATGGGATGACTGAGCATGAGGGATCGAGATGTCAACTACGAATGTCGAGAAATAAGGAATGTAGGATGCCGCTTTGAGTCTGTCGGCGATGTCGAAGCTCGATGGGGACAGTCGGGCGATACGTGGGAATGCGATGGGAGCGGGCCAGGACGTCGAGGGAATGATATATGGATAGATTGGGCGTTGTAGAAGTAATGAGTGACGCAAATGACGATGTGGATAGTCGAGACGACGATGGTAAACGAAGTTGAAAGGCGTAGGTCGGAGTTTGAAATCCCAACGTGATCACGTTGAGATTAGACGCTGGGCTCATCGAAGCAAAAGTGAAGGCGAAGACGAATATGAGGGACTCAACGTTGGCTAAGGTAGGATACCTTACAATATACTCATGATCTCGAGCAGAGAAGGATGTAACATTAATGATGACTACAATGGCCCGTCGCTGGGTCTGACCCTGACCCGACCTCAACCCAAGTCCTCAGGCCAGGGTCGCACCTCTGAAACATCCAAAATTTGATCTGACCCAGGCCGAGCGCACCCTTGCCAATGAGAACGACCATGAACAAAGTTCGAACGAAGTTTGTCAGTTGCAAACTTGCGCGGCGGAGTTTGGATTGGGCGCCTATTTCGACCGTGATTGCGGTGATTTTCAAACTTGTTGTAGTACAGAATATGGCAGCAAGAAAACGGCACTTGGAAAACGATGGAACATTGGTGCAGAGTTCTATGGCGAATCGTAGCGTGAAGATGAAGCCGTACGGTTTTGCTGCATGGCGAATACTAGTACGTAATTATTTGCAGCCGGATCTTACCTTCGCCAGCCCCTACACGTACGGTCGGGTCCAAGTCTTGGGATCGCAGAATGTGAACCGAAAGATGGGCCTCGGGGAAACTGGCCTGGGAATCGAAGTCAAAGGATCAAGCTCGGGAAAAAAAATCGGGCAAAGTCTACTACAGACTCGAGGGCGACCGTAATCATGGGCGATCATGATTCATGAAGAGGAATTGAAATGAGCACGCTTCGATGTGCCTGTTCGATGAGTCGATGAAATCCAGGACATGTCGACAGAGCAACCAGTATCGTCCATACGAAGACCTCACAGCAGAACCGACGCAGAATGGCTTGAAACTCTTCAACTGAGGCTTTACAGCATCCGTGGTTGAAACGTTCGTACAATCGCGCAGTCGGACAAATTCGGTATCCTCGACAGTCGAACACAGCAGAGAAATAGGAGACAGACACATAAGTTCACCGCCAGACGCGCCTTCGTCAAGCTCAAGACCGTCAAGCACAGCCCGACGCGCCTCGTTAGCGCATGCCACGTTGCGTCGGCTGTATCACCGAAACCCCGATTTACCCTATGGGCGCTTATCCTTTGAGATCAGCAGGTCGATGACGCTTTCACATTCTAGTTCATGGCACGACGATCGATTGATCGGAATGACTCGAGGGAGCATCTCATTTGGTTAGATTGACTTTATGACGGAAAAACGACGAATATATTGAATGGGGAATATAATCAATCCATTTGAAGATTCGGTGAAGGTATGGACGATAGCGATTATGATAACGATAACGAAGCATTCGTCATTCGGGAAATGCGAAAGAAGACTGTATCATAGGATCGAGTGACGTAGCTTGAATATTGAAGTTTAGAGTGTGTAGATGACGGGGTCGACGAAATAGAAGAAACGGAAAATCCGCAACGGCACTGAGATCGACTCGTAATGCAGAATGGAAGAAGGGCGACTCGAGTTGCCAATCACTGTAGAAGAAGCAACGATGCCGACCAGTGAGATTTTCGATAACGTTCACTAGCTCTCGATGCGTCGGAAAACGGGATGGAGGCGATGATTCTTAGTGACAGTCGGAGAGCAAGAACGACTAGAAACCATTGGTCAAAGACGAAACAGGCATTGCTGAAGTACGAGAGGTGCTATATGATCGAAGCCGGCATCGAAATAGAAAGCCGAAAATGGAACAGCGAAAGATGCATAGTCCCTAGCAATGTTCACGGTGGGGTAAAATGGAAACGAAGACAACCAATCGACACGGAAGGAAGCTCAGCAGAAGTCGTCTCTTCGCTGTAGGAGATGCACATCGTCATACAACGCAGGAACAACCGAATATATGAGAATACATGGAGCGAGAATATTTTCACGATGTGTATAGGGAGAATGTTGTGGAGCGGTCCAACCGAAACATACGAGCTCAAGACGATCACCGAGCAGATCTTCGTACGACCGTAGACGCGGTGTGGGTCGCAGTTGATATGACGAAAGTGAAGGTCTAACCAAGACAAGTCAATGCCAACGCTCAAGATAGGCGATTGTTTCCTCACCAATAGCAAAAAGATAATATCGACGACTTTGAGAATGATCAGAAATGCAAAATTGGAGAAGAATGCTATTGGATATTCACCTCCATAGCTCTGCGCAATGGGTAAAAACTCCTCTCGTGACCGACCCGATGCCTCCAGTACGTCATGCCGTTCAGTGCATACTGACTTGCTAGATTCAAGAAATGCTACCGGCGAACAGAGCATACCCACATCGATATTTAATATTTTCAGCAATATTGGGGTCTAAATGAATTGAATAGGCACGAGATGCCCGACATGAGGCTGAGAGGAATGAATGAATGAACGGAGTAGAGGTATGGGAAATACAGGGCACGAAGACGAGAAGCTGAATATGATGAACAATGCATCAACGAAAGAACACAACGACGAGCGGATGATGCGCACCTAGACGGTCTTTACAATCCTTCTCCAACGAGCGTCGTCCGCACAGGCGCGAGAACCCAATTGCAATTCATGAACGTCAAGCACAACGCCCATACAAAGCACAAGAGGCGAGGAGGGAGTAGATATCATCGAAGACCACTACCGATAGCACAAGCGTTTATAAGGCGAACAAACTCCCGAATCCGTCGAAAGATCAGCGGTCTCCGTCAGCGCCTGTCAACCAAGTTGACTTCTCAACTTCTTCGAGCGCCGGAAGGATTCGGAGAAGATCTGTCATTGGGATAAAGCCAACATAAGAAGATAATAACAATAGCAAGAGTAATGGCACGAACGAGGTCTCCTAATAAGGGCATAATCCGCGGGGAGTTCAAGGTTTCTGGGGGTGACGATCGAACACCGTGAATGAACGTGCCTCCACTTTTGTAATGACCGAGCGGGTGTGAAGAAAAGTGACTAAGAAAGTCGTGTTAGAGTATTGTTACTCGAGATATAGTCGTCTTACCAGGTACTATCTGAACCTTGGCCAGAATACACGCCGCAAATACGTCAAATTCCGGCGTTCAGAACGCAGTACCGGGCTATAGCACGCTGCTAGATGGCCCTCCGCGATTATCGCCCATTTCAGAATTGATTTCTGCTCCTGGTGAAAATCAGACTGAAAACGATATGCCTGAATTGAGCCATGAGGAGTGCATTCGAGGGTAGGTCCAATTGTCTGGAGGCCGAGCTAAGACATGGCGCCAGCGTCCAGGGTGCAAAACGAGGACGATAGGAAATACGGTCCGAACCAAGACAAGCTCACCGATGCGCGCATCGTCGTGCGAAGCCAGTACCCTAACCGACGATTGACAGCGCAGACGCTGTTCTGCTCGTCGTATACGTCGCCAAGAAAGTCGAACGATTCAGAAGAGAACAAGAATCCCGAAAAGACCGGTCCAGACAGCCAGGCACCTAGAAACCCAATCCAAGGTCAAAATATCCGCTGTTGGTTAATGCCCGGTACCTCGTTCCTGACCTCGTCATCTCAGATCGCCGAATCTAGGCACAGGGCAACGAGTTAGACAATACTTATTTTTAATTTTACGATTTTATCGAGGGATATTTCTCAAGTTCGCCGCTGTACGTGATAAATTCGACGTCGTCGGTCTACGCGACTTCTGGGCGCAGGCGATAGCTTGAGAAGCGCATGATGTGCCTGGCGACAAAGTGTTGTTGGAGCGACGGAGATATCGCGGGTTTCGAAGCGAAGGGCCATCATTGGATAAATCGTGAGATCTGGATCGGCACTTTTGTCGGGAAGCGGAGCGAATGCCGGAAGCACCGACGCTGGTTCGCTTATCGCAGAAGACGTCGGGCGGGCTACATTCTATGCATCGAAGAGAAGAGCGCGTAGAGGAATAGAAAATAGGGACGATGGGGAATGTTCATGAAAGGAAAGTATCCACATATTACACGAAAAAGGAAAAATTGGGGTTCAAACTAAATTTCCTGGGATAGTCAGGGAATGGCAAAATATGTGCATGAGGCGCGCTTGGCGAGATCTCCGGCTGAGCGAGATGTTTGACCGCAAGTTGGAAATGAAAGACGGACGTGACCCTCGAGGCAGACCAAGATGAGACGCAGGGCTTGCTCGTCGTCACAAAATGTTTGGGATTCACAGTGGGCGCGTCAAGGATTGATGGTTGTTGTTGGCACCGAATTTCCGGGTGGAACGGACTAGCCGGCGGCGTTAACCGGGGACACGAAGAAAGGGGTCGCGGACGCTGATCGCGACGAGCGCGTTTAGGAGACGGCGGACAGACAGGGGCGGGTGACGTCGGGAGCATCTGGGAGGTGTGTGTGCTCGCTGTTGGTGACGACGACGACGAGGGCGGCGGGAGGAGACGGAGATGTGAGAAGAAGAAGCGCGATTGGATACCGGATGAAAGGGAGAAATTTAGGCTCCGCTCGTTTTTTCAAATAAGAACGGTAGTGCCCCGTTTCTAGCGCATTCCTTCTTTGCCCGTCCCCCGTCTCTCCAGTCATTCCTTTCAAAAATCGTCTGTTGATCAATCCATCAATACGTGAGTCTCTCGCCTGGTCCGTGCGCTCTTCCCGTCCCTTATAATCGTTTTCCCCTTCCTTCGCCTCTTTCCGTCCACCCTCCTCCCCTTATCGTCCTCACCGCCTCCCTCATCCCGCTACATAGGACCTCACACTCGTTCTCTATCATCAACACAATGTTCCGCAACATCTTCCTCGCTCTCGCCATCGCCCTCCCCGTCTTCTCCCAGGGCATCATCACCCCCGACGCCGCCTGCCAGGGTAACGCCTTCCTCGAACCCGTAGAGGAGGTCATCGGTGTGAAGAAGAACGGCAAGCCCATCACTGAGCTCGTCTGTGTCTGTGAAAACATCAACGGTGTAATCGTACGTCTCCTCGTCGTCGGTTTACAATTTTTTTCTTACCAACCTCGACGCGTAGAAACCCTTCAAGAAGGGATGTACCGCCGAGATCATCTTCACCTCCCTCGTCCCCACCTGCCAAGGTGTCTGTACCGCGCCCGCCTCCCCTTCCAAGAAGGCCAAGCGCTCCGACATCCGCTCCCAAGTCAAGCTCCTCCCTGACGGCTCCCCCTCTCCTTGCACTGCCAACACTGTCGCCTGCCCCATTCCCAATGCCACTTCACTCACTGGCTCAGCTTCCGAGTTCGAGTGTGTCAGCCCTGAGGAGGATATCGACAACTGTGGTGGATGTGCGAGCACTGGTGAGGGTGTCAGCTGTGCAGAGGTCCCTGGTGTCCGTGGAACCACCTGCTCCCGTGGACGCTGTGAGATCTGTAAGTATCATTCTCTTCGCACTCGTCTTTTTTTAACGCGTCATATAGTCTCTTGCGCCCGTGGATACGTTCTCCGCACCGATATCGATGGTTCGAAGTACTGCCGCAAGACTTTCAACCAATCTTGAACAATTTTCTCTTTGGACTTTTCATATATCTTTTTCTTTCTTGGTTTCTTTTTTGTTTTACTACATCGCTCGCCCCGATGACATCCCTCTATCCGCCTTCGACATGACGAATCTAACGATACGACTATCCCTCTAACCCGACTCGGCGCTCTTACCCTCATCCCCTCCCGCCAAAATCCCTTTTACCCTTCTTCTTTTCTTCTAATACTCGTTCGCCTTCACCGGCGTTCATCTTTTACCCCCCTTTTTGACCGCTTTTCTTCTTACTCGATGACATAAGGTCCTTTCCTTGGTCGGACGTTCACTGCCCCTCATAGACTTTTCATCACATCCGCTGATCCCTTTGTGACTCCTCTTGTCCGCCCTTTTAACCGTCATATACTTGTTCAACCCATTGTTGTCTTGTTCCCTCAGCATTGCATCATTATTGTTCCTCTTTGTTCTGTCTCGCCATCGCGGTTATGTCCCAGCGAGTACTAATACCATACATAACGAGTCCGTTCCCGATACCCTCTTGGGACGGCTCATACTCTATCACGACAGGACGAGTCAACGAGCTGAAAGATTTGTACGTGTCTTTTGAGAAACCACAATGAGATATTCATGGAATGTTCTGGGAACTCTGTCGTCGTTACGTGTCCTTTTCTTCGCACTAGCTCGGTAGAATTTTCTTGTGGACGAGCGGGGGCATTCCTAATCTCGGTGTGGGAACCGAATAGAGCGCGAGGGTTTGTTTCGGGCTTTGTTGTATCGCTAACGAGGGTAAAGCTTTCTGATAAGAAACCAAAGAACGTGTTCTAGAGCCCATCAACGTATGATGAACCGGAGATCTGCCTTTATCAGCTCCGATACCCTTCTTTTGGGAAACGCGGAATATTCGATTAGTCGTTTTTAGGGTCTTTGTTGCGCTCTTGGCGGTCGTGTTGTGTAAGACACGCATGCAGCGTGCCATCATTTGGTGATGTATGCCGTATAAGCCGTGTGCGTCTCTTGTTGTCGGTTTTGTGGGCCCATTGTTCGGTTTGACCATTGTTGTGTTTCTTGTTCGTGTTTCCTTCACGACGAGCCTTGTGATAACGCTACGCTACAACCAATAGTCTAATACATTCATTTCCTTGTTCAACGTTGAACGTCTTCGCGGAATACAAAGCACGAATGAATGAAGCGGATAATAACGACACGCTTTCCGGCAATGACACACTCCAATCCAAAAGCAGGAATACCACAGAACCCCGATCGCGTCACCCAAGGGAAAAAAGCTCAACCGGCACCCCGGCAACCCGGCACGGCATCCGGCACACTCAAAGAAGCAGCCCACGTTGCCCCAAAAACCCGCGAAAATAATCCGTGCCTGGGCGGCTACCCTCGGCTTCATCGGCAATTGCACGGCATTACCTGAAGCATGTGTTCGGCGCCATTCTGATTGTGAATTGCATGGCAAAGAGCAAACCCATCAGGAAAGTTCGGGGCCGGATTTCGTATGCGGTTTTTGTATTTGTGAGAGGATCGGAGGAAATCGTCTTGGATGCATGTGAGCGATTTTTCAGAGGTGGAGTATCGTTGGTATTGACGGCGACGATGACGGGCGGAATGACGATATGGTCGAGGTATTGAATTTTCCAGGAAGTACGACGTCAGGCTTTACGGCGTGTCACGGATAGTCTGGGGAGGGCTATGGTCCGGACTCCAGACGAATTGCGCATGGATAAGCCGCCATATGCCGTGCGTGTTTTATGTTACACGCTCTACGAACTTGACAATGTGGAGAGCGTGTGTTAGAGGCTACAAGCCGCATGTAAAATTTTCGGGGTGACTTGACGAGTAACATGCCTGCAATGTTGCGACTTAATTATCCGTGACTCGCACATGAACATCGGGATGACATGGGTTGGATTTTTGCCAGTACGAATGAAATTTGGACGAAACGCTCAACGAAAAGTGAGCTGAGCTATAGTCGCAATTCGGTAGTCCTGAGATTAGCTCGAGGATGCATGCCCTTTGATAGCCGAGTGATCCCGTATTGAGAAGTCATCGTACAGATTTCAATAGCGCAAGTAAGACGACGGTGAAGTTGTGAACAGGTCCGATATCACTTCTTGCAACTCAAGACAAGACGCCAAACGCTTGACGAAGTCACAAGCGCGTTGAATGATTTCCATGCGATCCACTTCATAGCGCCATCACCAAACGAACAAAGTTCCGAGAAGCGTTTCCAGAACTGAGCAGAGACCGTAGCTCCTAGAATACAACTGCATCCCACGCCACCCTCATTGCTATCGTCAGATAAAGCATCGCGTATCGTCTTTCCGAGGAGTAGCATTCGTTCACAAAGAGATAAACCAGGGTAATATTCACCCACAGAACGATAGTCGTCGATAGAGTTCAACGACCATTCGGGTACCCCGCAGCTGACCACAGCGTAACAGAAAAATCAACCATGTTAGGGGAAGAAGGGTCTCCCGAGGATCGTGTGAAGCACCGCAGCCAACGAAAGACGCTCAGTCGGTGAGAGAGTATTGGAGTAAAGTCATTCAATCGATCACGATGTGATAGGAAGCAAAACAATGATGAGAATTCGTCGTTACTAACACAAGAGAGAGCGCCAAAGTTTCCTAGTATTCAGTTCCAAATCCTGGAGCGACGGCGACGGCGACGAGACTTGAGAGCAACGAGGAAACGAGAAAGACACTAGCGTTGTTGCAAGATCAACAGTCTCTTTATATCACCGCAGCCCCACGTTCAACCGATAACGGCTGAGCTATCGTTCCTGTAAATCCTTCGGCTCGGTTCGGCTTCAGAACTGCGGACGAAATAAATACCCATCGAAAGTCGAAGTACCCGACGACGTTCGAAGCTCACGAGACAATCTCTTCTGACCCAGCCCCCCAATATGACACCGCTGATCAGCGAACGATTTGTCATCGATATTTCATTCGATCCAGGTACCAACACGAGCCACTTTCAACAAAGTCGTACTTCTTTCTGGGGAAATTGAACTTGTGAGAATCGGTTGTCCATATCTGGAGTAAACCTGACCGAGCGATAAGGTGGCGCATTTGTAGCGTAAGTTATGTCTTTATCGGAGACGATGCGAATGGTGCCGTATTGTTTATCCTCGATCACAGGAAAATGCCAGAATTGACTTGACCGTGAGCTTCGAGGTTGTCGTACTTTGTGCGCATCGTCATTGATGCGTCACATCGTAGCTGTAGACAGAGAGGAATTATTTTGGAGACGTCGAGAAAGATAATAGACGACGCACTTTTCGGGGGTTTTCCAGACAGGCGGACTTGATTTCCGTTTGTTCGGATTAGACTTGGCGACAGTGTAGAGTCAGACTGTCGACACATCTTCAGGGATGGCCCGTATCATCGGGAAGAAACCTAAGCATCGCGGAAACGGACGTTAAGTGTCATAAGCGGGCGACGCTGACGCTTGCGGACGCAATGATGAAGTCAGTACACCAGCTCCAAAGTCGCACAAGACATGCTTACATCATCTTACATTGCATTAATATCCAGGAACAAGGGAAAATTTGGTCAGCACAAGCTCCAGAGTTGATGACCTGGCAAAAGTTGCCAGCACATAGACCTTCCACACGTTCAGACGCATATCAAGGAAACAAAACCACGTCTCATGTCGCCTTCTTAGCTCAGTGGTAGAGCGCATCACTAGTAATGATGAGGTCGTAGGTCCGACTCCTGCAGGAGGCATTGCTTTTTGAGTCTTTCGGTTCGAGTCGTTGGAGACGTCTGACAGAATCGTTTCGTCATTCGGAAGCATTGGTCATCGTGTTATCTTAGAGTGCGCCTGGGGTGATTGACAGTCCGTGAGTTAGAGAGAAGATGAATAGATGAACGCAATGCTCGTTGGCGGTTGAAAATCGATGACATCTGACGGCTAGCGGTTGAAGGCGCCGGAACTTGCCGGATGGCTTAGCTCTTCGATAACGTTGATCCAACGAGTTAATCGTTTCATTATTTACGGACCTATATACTGGAGAAGAATTAAATTCTTTACGACATCGAAAACTTTACCCGAAACCCTGCGGTAATAGTTTAAAAGAAACGTTTTGCACTTCACGTGCATCACGAGTTTACCTCATCACTGAAACGAGGCCTCTTATTGGATTAGTATATCCATAATAATCTCTCTCAGTCCAAGAGGATAGCTTCAATTACCAATTCTGCCTCGGTGCATTATTTGCTTTCCCAGTGACTGACCGGGCATGACGCATGCTTCGTGATTCAACGAAAACCATGCGTACCTCAGAAATATTCAAGTCCCATCAAGAGATTTCAGTCCCAAACCCTCGTCCTATTTATCCCCAAACTTCCTTCAATTCAGGCGTCGATCCTCGAGCACACTATGTTCCTAAAAGGTCATCCATATCGGAACGAGGCGGAAGGGGCGCCTGGACCAGGTGAAGAAGCTTCCGAGGCATGCGCATCATCCAACGTGTATGAAATAGTAGCCATGTCCCTGGGTTAGACCATCTCGGGCGAGACGCTAGCGAAGCTTCGAATTCAGGTACGAGGGCTTAGGGAGGAAAAGCTGTGAATTCAGTTCTCGACTGACAAGTATTATGACTTTATGAGCACGATAAGAGTATCGAAGTACTCATAGATTCTAATACGAACAGGGAATGATTAATGTCCCCGACGATTGAGTAACCAACGACGAGCCATTGCTGAGATAGTTTATTCTACGAGAATACCAGAATGAACGCGGATTGTGTGTATATGAGAGTCATGTCCCTTAAAGCCAGCATCTTCTTCTGCCGATTTACAGCGGCACTTGGTCATATCCGGTGCATACGACGAATATATACATAACCCACCAAAAGCGAGACATCGAGAACGGGGGAGCTTTCATCCATGATCGACCTCAATCCTTAGATGCCCGATCGCTTACGCGCACACCGGTACGATAGGATAAGATAGACGTCGAGGCTACAATCCCGGTACCCCTAATAGACAGACCGTAGACCGGAAGGCTGGAACGGGAGAAGTAGACGCTCGAGGTGAGAAACTTCGGGGATATTGATCGATCGGGCAGTTCGGGAGTTTATTTCGAGATTAGGGATTAGGGGTTGACTCGGAGGTGTTATTGGCGAGTCGTTGGCGGGATGAGTCGCTGGTTTGACAGTTGCCGAGTGTGTGGGTGATAGTTACGTGGAAGAAGAGGGGAAGAACTACCTGTCAAGATAGGCGTTGTGCAAAGGGTTTGACAGCGTAAAAGATGAAGCGAAATAAACCCGCGTTGTCACCGACGAGAAGACTCGAAATAGTGCGAGTATTACTTTGCACGTTCAAAAGCATGGTCCACTATTCGAGAAGGCAGGTGAGTCTGATAATAGGAGAGATGAACATCCGCAGGCGATCATAATCGAGGACGAAGTCAAGATAATATTAGTCGAATGTAGGTCGTGTTCAATGCCAAAATAGAGGGAATTGTCAGAATGATACGACATTCGATTCCAATTGGAAGGGCCACATCGTCCAAAGTCAAACCAAGGAGCCAAGATGTACGTGTCTAACGAGGCGATGATTTCGACTACCGAAGGGCCTAACTTCATTGAAACAGCCAACGGAGAACATATTTAGATCGTCATTCAAAGTGTACAGGTGAGACTGAGATCGCCCAAAAGATTTCCGCCGATGGATTTCACGATCGGTAGGTGTGATGGAAACGATTGACCGCCTTTCCGAATAAGTCAGAGAGACCGATACGCATAACAGCCATGTAGAATTCAGAAGGGAGGGATCCCTTGCAGCAGAGAGAAACTGCGGAAATCCGATCACAATCTCAGCGACGTGGGATTTTGCTAGATGGCATGGCGTACGGTGTGGAGTGAAAGGAAGTCGGAGATCGTCCCAGGATATACGAAGGTATATACTGTCGTTCGCCTTCAATAAAGATGGGCGTGGATTGACTCTATGGTCGTACGACCAAATGCCTCGGGCAAGCCAAGCGATTAGGAAGCTGCTGAGAAATTTCTGAAATACCCGAGAGATATATAGGCCAAGGTGAGAGAAACCGTGATCAATCTTCATATTTTCACTCCTAGTCGCTCTGCAGTGCATGGATGTCGACAGATAATCCCCAGGCCAAGATGGGAGAGCGGGCGTAAGGCTCACAAATAAGCGCTCAAAGGTTCGGAGCTTGAGCGTGACTGTCACGGTTCACCCACTAATACTCGCCTCCCGGGCCCTAGATCGCCACCGACACGTCTGTCCTCGACGCTCTCATGTCTGTACACTCAAATGGGTCCTACGCCAGCACCGGAGTCAGCATCCTGTCAGAGGACGAAGAAGATTGGGAAGATTATGTCAAAGGAGGATATCATCCGGTCCAGATTGGCGATACGTTCTCGGAAGGGCGGTATGTCGTCGTGCGCAAGCTAGGATGGTACGTCGTTGGACCTGTGGTCATATCGGATGTCTACTAAAGCCTTTTGGACGCCGTAGGGGCCATTTCTCAACTGTATGGCTGGCAAATGATACCAAGTTGAGATGGCGGAGCTTGTGATTTCGGGGATTGAGGCTAATTCGCCCTTGAATATTAGAATGAATCGACATGTCGCTCTCAAGGTCGTCAAGTCTGCACCACGATATACAGAGACTGCTATCGACGAGATCAAGCTCCTCCAACGCACAATCACAGCCGATCCCCACCACCCAGGTAAATCACCTCTGCGAATTTCCCAATACGGCGTTCTCATACGTTTTCTCATCAAGGTCGAAGACACGTTATCTCACTCCTTGATCATTTCCGACATCAAGGAGAGAATGGCACCCACGTCTGCATGGTCTTCGAAGTCCTCGGCGAAAACCTCCTCGGTCTCATCAAACGTCATCAAAATAAGGGTGTTCCCATGCACCTCGTCAAACAAATCGCAAAGCAAGTCCTTCTCGGTCTCGACTACATGCATCGACAATGTGGCATGATCCATACCGACCTTAAACCGGAGAACGTCCTAATCTGCATCGATGACGTGGAGACCGTCGTCAAAGCCGAATTGAGCAGTAGCAGCAGCAGCGGGAACCTGGTGGATGCGAAAGGATCTGGGCCCAAGTTGGTCGGCGTTCCGCCCTCGAGAGGAAGAGGAGGGAATCAGACGCCACGAAGTCAGTCCGTCTTCATCACCGGCTCCCAACCACTCCCTTCCCCCTCTTCGTCGTACGGATCATCGCCAGGAGTTGACCGATGGGGGTTCGCAATGTCGAAAATGGATGATGGTGATGAGCCTGGCACGGAGAGAGACCGGAAAGGCAAGGACGGGATGGGCGGAATGAGAGAGACGGCGGAGAGAATGAACAACGTCAGACTCGACGAATCTTTCGGAGAGAAGAAAACCGTCACCTCTCCATCATCATCCAACGCTCCTTCTCTTCTCTCCCAACTCGCACCTCCTCGAGACCCTCCTCGAACCGCTCCCTCATCACAATCTCCTCCCTCACATCCCCATCGCTCTTCCCATCCCCACAATGTCCAAACCCAGAACCCTACTCCTGAATCATCGCGTTCACGACCATCCACCCCCGCTCAACCTCCTCTCGAACGTATAACAGTGAAGATCGCTGATCTCGGCAACGCGACTTGGATAGAGCATCACTTTACCGATGACATCCAAACCCGCCAATACCGTGCCCCCGAAGTCATCCTCGGCGCACCATGGGGCCCGAGTGCGGATATGTGGAGTGCAGCCTGCTTAGTACGTTTCCCGTATCCCTCTGTTCGAAAGACTCACAACTGATCAATATACAGTTCTTCGAATTGCTTACCGGCGGTGACTACCTCTTCGACCCTGCTAGCGGAAGCAGATACAGCAAAGACGACGACCACATCGCCCAAATAATGGAGCTCATCGGCGAATTCCCCCGCAAGATCGCCTTCTCCGGCAAATATTCCACCGAATTCTTCAATCGAAAAGGCGAATTACGTCATATATCCAAGCTGCGATACTGGCCTCTAGAGAGCGTGTTGAAGGAGAAATACATGCTCCCCGTCGATCAGGGAATGTTAATCTCGAGCTTCCTCACTCCTATGTTACGTCTCGATCCGGAACGACGAGCAAAGGCCGGAGATCTCTGTCATCATAAGTGGTTAGAAGGCGTCGTTGTTCAAGGAGAGATAGAGCAGATATGGAGGATGGAGTTGGAGGAGGGGAAGACGACAACGACAATGCAGGGACTCGTTGGAAAGGAGAATTGGAGGGGTGTCGATGTCGGCGAAGAAGATGCTATGAAGCCTGTCGATGAGACTGTGGAACCTTTACCCAAGGATTCGAGTAGGGAGAGGGAGAGGGATGCGAAGAAGGAGAATGCGGGTGCGAAATCGACTGCACCGAAGTTGACGACCCCTCCTCCTGACTTTGCGATGGGTCATGGAGGCTCGACTGCGAAGGTGGTCGCGACTCAGGGTAGCGGTGGCGGCGGTGGCGGGAATAAGCGAGCGAAGGGGAAAGGAAAGAAGTAATGTAATGTTGGTCTGAATCGAAAGTCAAAGGAAGCAGTTTCTTGTTGTACTTGTTCTCTCACCTCGTCTACGTGCTTGTCTTGTTCAGTTTAGGCGCTTTGTCCCTTTCTTGTTCTTTTATTCCTGCCTCGTTTCCCTAGTTTTAGTACTAGTTCAGGATGCTTTCTTGTACGGCTTTCATTACTCATGGTCATACGATACCTTGAGGGTAATCTTACTGTATGTTTTCTTCGCGCCAGCGCTTCTTCAATGAAAATAGTCGTGGCTCAGGGAAGGCTCCCTCTTTATCGAGGGCCTAGGGACTATATGTATACCGAGCCAAAGGTAACGTGACAATCCTAGAATCTGGCCTCGCGCATAACTCGTGCAGACGATCCCACACTAACGTCTTCAGGGGTTCCTATCAATGATACGCGGCGAAATACTGGGATTCGCATTTAGTGGAGTCGGCGGTAGCGCAATACGATAAGAACTTGAGCCCATGTGGTGAGAACACAATGCCCAGTTAGCTGCCTCGAATGGATCGAATTCGGGCATACTCATTTACCCTGTCCTCTACCTCGTATTTCACAAGCGTCATAATTTCACAAGAAAAGCTAAAGGCTCGATCATCGATCACCCCTGAATCCCGATCAAAGCAATCCCGTTTCTATTGACTCGCTCATCTCTCAGTACTCTGAAAAGGGGATAAGGTATCGTTTGGTATCGTCTAAGGTTGCCGAGAGTTCTCTGGAGAAACTGGCGGTTCCATTACTCAGTTTAGGAAGCTCATCCAAATAAAGGAGACGGACTGAGAGATGCTTGATTAAGCTAGAATGAACATATCATATATTATATAAGATGATAAGAGAGGGAGCACGACAATGTTAGGGACTTCAAGTGGAACTATTTAGAAAAGAGCACCCGTTCGTCGTCTGATCTCTCTCAATAAATAATCATACATGGTCTTAAGCGGGGAGCTTGACAATCTCGGGATTAATATCGATGCTCGTAGCCAAGAGATTGATTTTCGGCTCATGGGTGCTCTGCGTTTCGTTAGCGAAAATCTAACGTCCGCGAAGAACGGAGTACTTACACCTTCAACCGAAAACACTGCAGCAGTGAGCGTGTAGGCGGTTGTATCGTCGACATCGAACTTCGCTGGGTCAAAATAAACTTGGGATGTGAAGCTACCGGCACCCTTAAAATAATCTTGAGAATCGCATTCGGCGAACGTTCAGTTGATCAAACTCACGGTGTGGACCTTGTCGATTGGAACGAGATCAATGGTCCCACTAACGAAGGACCCGATGGATCCTTCGGAAGGACTTGAACCCTTGGTCCAACCCAAAGCGACATAGTAATCCGCACTGAAAGGTTTTCCAATAACGACATGGCAACAGTATGAGCGTGAACTTACACTTCAATGAATGCTGAAATGGAAAGTGTCAATTGTCATTTAGTGATTTTCAGTATCTCGAAATTACGGACTATTTCCAGTGATGAATTCAAGCGTGTATTGAGTTCCGACTCTCGCTGGGAGTCCATTATATGGCTGAACACCGACAATGGCGGCCAGAGACAACATAGGGACGCAAAGGGAGAGTATTGCGAGTTTGCTGAAGGCTTTACAGAACATATCTGATGAAGGCTTGTTGGTAGGGGCGATTGAGAAGTGAGTGGAACGTCTGCGTTGATGAGTTTAGAATCGCGTCGTCGAAGCACATTTATATCTGCGATGACTGAATGAATGACGCCGGACAGAGTCCACAAAATGGAAGACAGGCGTCACGCTCACGTGTCGCAAAGAATGGTGAACATTATGGTGATTTCAGCTCCTTTACTCAAGAAACTCGCTGTGGGATCACCGGAATCATAATGCTCGTGCCCAGACTCGCGGACTCTGCGGACGGTGACCATAGGACAAGAAACGAGTAGAGCAGCGGTCTGAGAAGAAGAAATACCGCCTGAAACTCTTTCGTAGCGCTTCGTTACAGTTCCAAGCCACGAGTTAGGGATCAGAAATTTAGGTCGACTTAGTCGTGTTTTGCCAAGCTCGCCAAGGCTTCGGATGTCCAAGTCGTCGTGAGCGTTCCTGCCAGGGCAAATTTACAGAGTCCATGATATCTCTCTGTGTGATTGAAATTCCATGATCAAGGTCCAGGTCCAAAACGTGCCTCAAGTCAGAACGTGAGTTACGTGCTTCTCTCGACTGGAATATGACGGTACATACAAGGGGCTTTAGCTAAAGAGGCAACGGCGATCGGTTTTAACAGAGAATGTGTAAACGCCTGACAGATTATCAATTTATTCGGAGAGGTAAATCATCACGACTAATGCATTGAGTAGATCTCTAAAGGATCCCGATGGAATTCACAACTCGAGGCGCTGACGGAATATTGCACGATTGAGTCTTGACGCGATGAATTCACGTCCGAGTCTTAGCAGAGAACTAGCCTTAAACTGGACGTTCATAGCTTCCCTCATAGCAGTACAATCACATCAGCGGCGCACAACAGAAGTGTGAAAGATGGATGGCCAACCTAAATCATCGAGGTGAAAAGCTCCTTCTCGGGCCAAGTGATAGTTGAGCGAACAGAGAAGAAGCAGAGAAGAAGCGCCAAAACATGTGACTTGTCACGTCTGTTTGCCGAAGCTTTGTCAGCGTGTTCGCCCTGCTCGACTTCCGCGACATCTGCTGCGAGGCTGCACTCTATTTCGTGCGGTGACGGTCTAGTGAAAGGCATTATCCCCCTGAAATATCGTATGGAGGATGAGATGAGACTATGTGCGCATATTTCGACGAAGAACGGAGTCCTTGGTCCGGTCCGACTCTGTGTCCTCTGCGCCACACGAAGAAAATTGGTTCGAATTGGATTAACGCTTCCTTCTATCTGTCCCAGACCTCTCAACGAAACAGACCATGTATATATCCTTCGGGAATTAAACCGTCTCTGTCTCCAACCGAAATTCGTTCTTCGAGGAGTTTTTATCGACAATCAAATTTGAATCAATGGATCATCTAGCAGAGTGCAGCTGCCTCCAACCTCTGCCTTGCTTACTCCGGGTAGATCGTCTTTCTATTGCCCTTTTTCATCAGGCTGATCTATTCTTGATTCAATTCTAAGGAGTGACCGCCACAGTCAACGACTCGAATGTCCGAGCTTTACAAATGCTGACATAAGCCTCCCGACTAGGCCTCCTCTTCGGCCGGTGATATTCGGCGAGGGTCCTTCTAGCTCGCTATAAGGCACGAAGCAGGTTCAAGGATCTACACGTACACGCCTGATCTGCGCGCCAAGTTGAAGCCATGACTGCACGAGTCCCTTTGCTTTTCGTAATAATCGTCCTTCATCGATCTAGGATTTTTATTGATTGCTATCTCAGGGAACGGCTCTGTTCGGGGCTGAAGGTGCTCTAGGCACTCGCAACCACGACCTCACTGAATGTCAGGAGATTTTGGACGTATTCTATACGCATGGAGGACGTCAGTTGGACGCTTCGAGACTTTATGGAAGCGGTACCACCGAAGAGGCTTGTCTGTCTCAGGCATTCCGGATTCTCGTACTGACCTCTTCATAGTATCTCGGAAAGCTGAACTTGCGCGATTCGATCATTGACACGAAGTGGGGATATTTCTTGGTTTAATGACTTTGCCTGACCATAAGATTCTCAGGATATTCCCTGAAAAGCCGGGTGATCATTCTCCAGACAGATTACAGACCATATTCCAGCTCTCATTGAAGGCCCTCAATCGCTCGAAGGTCCGGGTTTTCTATCTGCATGCGCCGGATAGAAGCGTTCCATTTGAGGAAACTCTCGCTGAAGTCGATGCTCTGTATCGGGAAGGTCTTTTGTACGAACGAAATCCTCTCCGCGTTAGTCTCGGCTAATTTCTACCCGCACAGTGAGATCTTTGGGCTCAGTAATTTTCCCGCTTGGGAGGTAAATTCTCTTCCCTCACTGGTTGAACGTCTTCATTCTCTAAACCGAAATTCCATATCCCTAGGTCGCCGAGATAGTGGGAATATGCAAAGCGCGCGGCTTCGTACTGCCCGGAGTCTATCAAGGGTGATGCGATTTGCCACTTTTGACTATCCTTCTTTATTAACAGCGTTTCAGAATGTACAACGCCATCACTCGGAACATCGAAACGTAATAGTTCCTGCCTCTCCGAGATTAAATCATTAACCCAGTCTTGATACTTCAGCGAACTGATCCCCTGCATCCGAAAATTCGGGCTTCGTCTATTTGTCTACAATCCCCTTGCGTACGCTCCACTTCTTCCCCCGATTGCACTCGTTAACGATCGTCGTCTTCCACAGCGGAGGTTTCTTCGCAGGAAAGCTCTCTTCTCCTGAAGACTCAGGCCCAACCGGCGGCCGATTCGACTCCAATACCGGCTTCGGTAAACTCTACCGACAACGCTACATCAAAACCGCCAACTTCCAAGCTCTCGAATTGATCAAACCAGTCGCGGTACGTTATCCACTTCCTATCACCTTTGCTTTGATCTCATGATGTAACGTCGATAGGAGAAATATAATCTTCGGTTGACAGAGATCGGACTTCGTTGGGTTCAACATCACAGTGCGCTCACTGCGGAGGACGGCGTCATCCTCGGAGCGTCGTCTTCCACTCAACTGGACCAAAACTGTACGGACAGGTACGTTCCGCAATCGCAATTCAAGAATCGCAGACTAATCAGAGATGCAGTGCGAAAGGTCCGCTTCCGGAAGAAGTCGTACAAGTCCTAGACGAGGCGTGGAATCTTTGCAAAGCAGATAGCGTAAATTATTGGCGTTAGTTACGATACGCACCGAAGGAAGTACGTATCGACACTGACATCGGTCGATAATCAGTAGTGAAATCGTTCGAAATCTATCTATACGTTCGCAGTCATTTGTCGTCACGATTGGGTACCGTAGCATCGAATCACAGTGTTGCAATTTGTTAAGCCATCATCCATATTGACATATTCCGCTCTTAATTAGAATATATTCAACGAGAGGGGATCCATAGATAATAATCTACAATAGAGCCATGGAGATGTGTATGCGCCATGAATTAACGATTTATTGCTAACGAAGACATCCGACGCCATTCAATGTCTTACGCAAAATGTGTAGATAAATGACTTGAATACCATGCAAGAGCAAAACTTCAACCGCGAGTAGACGAGAAAACTGAAAGAAAGGAAGTGGGAAGAAACGACGATCATCGACCGATCGATCGATAGCCTGAACGGCGAACGGCGAACCTGCAGAAAACACTGGGTCTGAGTCGAGTTACTGACAAGCGATCGATGATGATGATGATGAACATCGCAGTCCGATTCCAGTCCGACAAAATGTCAATGTAGATAAAAAACTACAAGTAAAGAAAGGAAACATTGTTCAATGTATGAAGTGTGGAATGGAGAATGAGAATGAGAATGAAGAGAAAAATGAAAGGAATAAATGAATGGTATCGCGAATTGTAATGCTGCGACTAGCGCTCAGGCACGTAATGACATGACATGACGTCGTCATGGCCCCCGGCCCATAGGGCGAAAAGACAAGGGACAAAAAATAAGGGAAGAGATTAAACAGTGTAGTCGGAATGTACGACCAAGTCCATGATTAACAACCACCGTCCCACTGCATCACACATCAGACAATCATTGACGACGAAAGAGAGGAAAGAGACGCACTGCAGAGTTTTTCGGGAATGTCAAGTTCGCGCTAGCCCACGTCGTTAAATTAGCATCTGGAGCGGATGCATTAGACGGGATCAGAGGAGAGGTAGACGTGACGTACTTGAATAAGCATCCAGATGATCCTGAATATATTGCGCCGTCGGCCGTGTCGGTGGGTCACACCCAACGTTCGTCTGACCTTCACGTTGATATACTCGCACGTAGTCCACAAGGAATTGCGCAGGGAAGTACAGCGTATCCAGATTGATAGTCTGGAAGTTCGGCGAAATGGCCAAGTTCAGGACAATACTCTGCAGGCAAGAGTCAGGAGATCGGATAAGAGGGGGAAGAGGATCAGACGCACCATAGGCTCCTCCGATATCAGACGGTTGCTGATCCCAGTAAGACTATCTCCAACCATCGACGAAGCATCAACATGCAATGTCTCTCCTCCATCCACCTGCCACGTAATATACCCATCCTGTCGATTATTCGGATCCGTCCAATACTCAAAGCCGAACGTGGCGAATTCAGCGCCTGTACCATGGAAGACACGCGCAGGAAGATCGGTGAGTGCTGAGATGGCCTGTTGGACGGCGGAACCGCTGAAGAGAAGGTCAGATCAAAGAAAGAGGGAAATGAAGGAGACGCACTTGTAGGAGTTCATCTGGGTGATGGTAGTATCGTTGATGCTCACGCCGGCGTAATTAGGTTGGTAGTTGGCGTTGAACGGAGCCATCTGCACTGACTGCGACACCTTTCCACCCGGTCCCAACTTGTTCTTCTGCGCTTCTAAGATATCAATCTCGGGCGCTCCACGACCAACAGATACATCGGGACCAGGATGATCTTCGCCAGGACATGTACACGCTCTGCGTATCACAATAAGAACAGAATTCATGATCCAGGAAAGACGACACTCACGAGAGTTTCTGACCACTTAGATACGACAGCTTGAAGTCATACTTGGATCTCGACGCAGCCGAAAAGTTGGCCGCAGGCGGACTGACACCATCATGCTCCGTCTGATTCGGATACGTCCCAATATCACACGAGTCATACGAATAAGGCCACGTCCCATCCGTCGTCGCACCATACCCCGGTCTACCCAAATTTCCCATCGTCCATGCACCAGGCCAATATCCCTGCGCATCCGAATCGGCACCAGGTAACGATAGTGACACCTCAATGTATCCATTCGTGAAGCAGAACTTATTCCATGACTGGAGCATGCCGCTGCGATATGTTTGATTGAAGGTCTGAACTTCCGCAAGAGTGATGACGAGTTGGCCTTGGTCGTTGGTGGTCACTTGACCAGGATCGTACCATTCGAGATCACCCGTTGCCCAATACCACAGATCGACAGCTTCCCAGTAGGGATCGTCGCCCGGGTAAAAGGTACGATTGGGAGTGTTGAATTCGTCCGAAAAGACGAGTTCGTATGCCTGGCCGTCAAAGCCTGTTCGTGTAAAGGCGGTGGAAGGAGTGTCGGGGTCAATGAGGGCGGGCATGTTGGGTCTTCGAACCGCAGTCAGATGAGATTCCGAAATGAGAAGAAGCAGAGGAAGAACTCACAAGTCTGGGAACTGGCCGGTCGCGTTGATCTGAACATTCCCGTCTATTTTTAGTGCAACAACGTTCCGTCGGTAAAATGCAAGGATGGGATAGAGGGCGAAGAGACAGAAGAGGGCGGCGACGAGGATGATGATGGTGGAGATGTTGATGAGACCCCGCAGGTTGAATCCCCATAATATCGCCCGATCCCTCTTTTCGTCGGCCATAAGATCGTCTTTCGGATCGTCGGTGTCGAATTCGGGATCATAGGCATAGGCGACGAGGCCCGCCTGGCCCTTGGATGGATGTGAGTTGATGGGATATTTTGAGTCTTCGGATAATGAAAAGAGGGAAGCGTCGGATGTGGAATGAATGGAATATCGCGAAAAGCGATTATCTGGCGGAGGAAGTGGAGGGGCGGGGTCGGTCGAGATGCGCCACAAGACCATTGAGCCTCGCTGTCCGGACTGTGAGTTCATGAGCGCCTGCGACTCCTCTGAAGCAACACGAGGAAGGTGTATCGAGCCTCGCCGTGAGCGTGGTAGTGACCCTGACGGTGCAGCTCTAGGATTGAGAGGAGACGGAATATATGATGAGGATTGTCGAGACGACGACGACGCATGGCCATGAGGGGACATCATGACGGGCGAGGGCTGCTCATGAGCGGAGGGTGACTGGTGAAGGAGCGGATGATGGGGGTCGGGAGTAGGAGGAGTTCTTGGGGTATAGTCGAAGTCGGAGGTCGTGTGGCCAGCCATTGAGAGCGAGTCGCGTTCGTGGTTCAAGGATCGGGAGCTCTGTGGTGATGTTGACAGCGGTGGCGACGATGCCATCACAGTCGGCGACGACGACGACGACGGGGGAAAATAGCGAGGGAGCAATCGTTGGATTTTTACAACTCCGCCGGTCGGCGCCGAACTCTACAAAAGCGGCTTCACTCGTTGCTACCGCCCACACCTCTTTGATAGCCTTGGCTGCGTCCCAGATCAGCCAATAAAACACGTATACTCTCGCGGATCTGTACGCTCTCTTCGTTCTCCTTTCCAACTCACCGGGCAGGCTCTCGAACTTGCCGAGAAGTTGCCGCCGTCTCGTCGTCTGACCGCACCCCCGAAAACAAAATCGCCAGGGAAACCCGACCCTTGAAAAAGGGAAAAATATCCCCACGCGCCTCCATAACTCCGTCCGTGGAACCGCCAATCAAAGCCGTGCCGTCTCCCGCCGAGCCCTTACACGATCGAGATTACGTCATAAAAGCTCGCCATTTCCTCCACTTTCATCCTCACCTCGTCATCGATAGATCCGAGCACTGCCTTATCTCTCTCATCGTCTTTGCTTTGAGTTCAAGAACATCCTCTGAACATTCCAAATGCATCTGTCTTCGATATCTCCGGCCACGACATTGACAGCGAAAAAGACCGCGAACGTGAAACCCGTGAGGCCGCAATCAGCCAACTGATCCGATGCCGAAAAGCCGTTAATCAAACGTCTTGTTAGGCGTGTTCTTGTTCTTTGATGAATGTGGGGCATCTTTCGTCTACAGTGGATATTCCATGTGTTTCAGGCGAGGTCAGCAGTCGCATGAATACTTTGGACCACTACATCGGCCTACTACTTGAAAGAATACTAGTAAAACTTGGCATGCTGCGCACCGGACCGTTATTTCTCATGACATTCTGGCGCTTCTGAACTCGTGATTGAACCATTGTTTGACTAGAACATCCACTTTAACTGCTCGACAACTGCTTCGTTACGGTCTCGCTCGTGGAATGGGCTTGCGGACGTCTAGACAAAGTTAAGGTACTCGACAATCGAACTCTCTATCGCCGTCAACAGCCTCCGATAGTATATCGAATCGGCGTTTTATTTCTCTGGACTTGACTCGCGCCGACGAAAGGCGGGGAGGACGATTTGGATATGAACTGAAGTCGGACAGCTTCATAGCAAATACCTTGGGCTTACAGCGCTACGGCAAATACAAATTTAATGATAGACCAGGCAGCGGGACATGCTATTCAATTTCAATGAAATATCGCAGAACTCGAGTGTTAAAAGAAAAGGAGAGTATTCTAAATAAAAGTGATGTACAGTAACGCACAGAGGAACGATTTCGGAAACAATGTGAACAATTTGAAGGTCGATGAATTCTGAACCGACGCAACCGACGCGATGCGTAAGAACGACCGAATAGGTAGTCATGAATCCGCAGAGCTCCACCTAACAAGATGCCCAGGACAAAGGTGACGATTATAACGAGCGAGATACGTCGTAGATCCAGAAGTATGAGATCCAAAGTTGAGATGCGATCAAATAACAAGTCCGACTAATTAGAGAGTCGAGATCACTCCTGGATGTTTGTTGAGAAACTAGATCATACCATGAACAAAATTATGGTGCCAGCTTACCGATGTCAGACGCCACATTGCTTAAAGAGGTTTGTCAGAAATCTCAACCTCGTCAACAAACTTCTCAACGCCTTCCAAGTCTCCTCTATCATTAATCTTCAAGATCTCCAGTCGCGCACCTCTCCTATCGCGATCCTGGAGCAGGTCTCGGACAGCATAGAACTCCTTTAGAAACACGACTTCGGTAAGGTCGAGTTCGCGAAGTGAGGGGCAGAGGAGTTTCTCGGGATATCGAAGTGCGTATAGCGCACCGTGTAGCTCTGCGATGCTACTGTGCAACCCCAACACCTTCAACTGACTCCAAGAGCGGAAGATATCCATCCATTCTTTCGAATTCGGTAGTTTTGCAGCAGCGACATCGAGAACAACCAACTGAGAAAGATAAATCATGAACTCGGATAGCACGTGGGCAGTTGGGCGGCTTTGGAAAGGACCCTGGAGATCTATCTCGTAATGCAATCCGTTACCGGATCGCAACACGATGTCCATTACTAGGTTCTCTTGACGAATGTCAAGACAATCAAAGCACCCGAAGGCCGGGATCAAAAGCTTGAGACATCTTTCAACTGGGCCTTCATCATTTTCTTCCAGCGTCAACAGGCGAGATTCGGTGAGATGACTCCCAGTCCACTTCACAAGAATGTTGGAAGGGTAGGAGAGAATGTCGAATAACAAACAGGAGAGTGGGTAGAGGTCATGACACTGAATTTGGAAGGTTTTCACAGTAGCAGGGATGACAACCGGGACAGAGTCGTCAATGGACTGCCGTTCGCAAGGACTGACGTCCACAATCAAGGTCTCCAGTTGCGGCATGTTCCTCAACATATTTCCTAACACTTTGTGAACGATCACCGTCCAATCAATACCAATAATCTCCAATTTCTGCAGATTTGTGAAGGAACAAGATCTTGCAAAAGGCGAAACCACCGTCTCATAAAGAATCAGATGCCGGCAGTGAGGGAACCTCAAGAGGTACGTTGCACTGGAACTTACTGGCCCTCTCAGGGTCATCTGCGCTACTTTCGTGAAAAGATCAAAATACAACCAGTGACGTCGACTGGTAATTTCGAGGCCCATGATAATGTCGAATTTTGTAACTCGCTGAACTTCTCCTTCAATGAGAGGCCAAAATCGTTTACGCAGATGTGAACAGTCCGATACGGGCTCGTAGTCAAGCCCAATGTGAAGCTCACACTTCGAACTGCGTTTAAGTGCCAATGCTATAAATCGGGCCGGCCAGTTCAGCCAAATGCCATTCCAGAGTTTGGGAGTTCTGCAAGCCACGATTCTCCAGCGAGAGCATCTACCCATCATGCATCAGCGGGAGGTATAGAAGAAGCGAGATCAATAATTGACATACATGGACAGAAAGTAAAGGCAAATTTTGGGCGATTGTCTCTGAATCCAAGGCTCGAGATCCAGAGGGCCAGTCAATATCAAAATTTTCCCGAGAAGTTCATCCGAAAGCCTGTTGCACGGCGATCTAGAGTTGAGGATACGGTTCGTCATTGTCACAGATTGAATCAGGCGGTCCCTCATGATCCGTATTTCTTCAGTATTCATTCCAGCTACCGAACTGGAGACGAATGTAGTGGGACCTTCAAGAATTAGTGAAGAATCAGACGGCATGCCATGACGCGGATTGAATGAGAACTTGCTGATATATATCTGCAATCTTTGTTCATTCCCTCCGCGTACTCTGTTGCTATTATTCGCCAAAGGCGCATCGGTTCGCGCCTGCACGGTCTGAGCTGACACAGCTGAGCCTCTGTCGTCGAAATAATTCAGAGTGGAACCGTTAAGATATCACGATGAGCTTACTGTTTATTGGATGCCGCCATGTCACTCGTTTAGACCAATGAGAGATAGTTCTAGCAGACGACTTCAATTGGCTTTGGAGAACTTAATAAGCGCCCGAACATTCGGCAATCAAAGTCACGAGTCAACGGTTGCTATCCGTCGCTTACGACCTGCAAGCTTTAAGTTTTAAAGCTTGAACGCAGGGAAGACACGAGCATATACGACAGAGATCAACTAAGTATGGGCATCGGAGCTGCAAGTAAATAGATCAAAATTGAACAACACGGCTAAGGTCCTAGTACAATATGCGAGCGCAGCAAAGACATCCAATCCGCATCAAGCCCTAGCAGTGATCGCAAACCCAACTTCCTGAGAGCCGTAATCAAAGACCGTGAAATATTTCCTCAAGAAGACGCTCCCTAAATCCATTCGTCAATCAATATCCCACTCGGAGGCACCGATCACATTACCTAATACCCAAAATTGTTCAACTTCGGAGTCGAAGCTCTGAAAAGAGCTAATACATTGTTGTTGAACTCGCAAGATATAGTCTTCGCTCGTCAGGCTATAATCTCTTCCACCAAGTTTGAAACCAATGTCGGGAAGCGAAGGTACGGTATCGCATTCTATCAGGAAAGAAAGATGAGTAATTCGATGCGAAGGAGATGATGACACAATCACGCACCGACAGTGTATTGTCCAGTCCACGAAGGTTGTGCACCGATCCTGGAGGGAATTAGGATAATGAGACTACTTCGATAACCACGAACGTACTGAGCATTGATCAATTCGGCCACGTCGGAAGGGATACCGAGGAGTGAATATCCAGTATCAATAACAGCTCCCGTATTCTCAAGATCAAGCACATCGTCCCCAAATCGTACCGAGTCCAAGCCAACCTCCCAGTGCCCAGAACGACGGACCGGCACATAGTGGATTTCGCCTTTATAATGATCATCGACTATCCCGCCGAATACGGCTTCGCCAGCATCTTCTTCAGACGATCCCACGCGGAAGGAGAAGATAGGTTTGTCCAATAGCTTGCGCTCAACCATGTTGATGAATGGCGGGACGATATTGTTAACAGAAGTCGTATCAAATCCTAGACCGAGGATACCATCGAATCTGAGCTCACGAATTAGTACATTAATAATACGGAGCTCGAAAGGAAGACGGACTTGGAGAATGCCCATCCCAATCCAGGTTCCACGAGAGCTTCGCCGAAGTCTTGAGACTTGATTGTCAAGTCACCGATAGAGAGGACATCCTGAGAAATAATGCCGCTTATTGCACCAGAGTCGTAGTATATTTCAAATTCAGATCCATTCTTCTTGAACGAAGAAGATGCAGTGGAGTCGTATTTCTTATGGAGATAGCACGCGATGGAATTGCATGACGTGCTCGGAACCCAGAAATTACTTGACCTGTTGAGAACACGAGATGAGCACAGCTACCGCAAATCAATTTGTGCACACTAACCCAGTATCGAGGACGACGTTGAAATATTGTTTGGGAGTACCCAGAGATATCTCGGTGAAATATTGTGAGTTCAAGAAATCTGAGCATCGGTTAGTTGACACGTGTGAACAACGTTTTCCATGCTTCGCGATACTCACTGATCAAGGGAACTGGATGACCGCCTTGGATACGTTCGCTCGTCATCCCAAGGCCCCACCCTTCAACGTCGACTGATGCTCCGTGGAGAGATACCTGTTCCCGAGCCTGACTCCTGAACTCGTCGTTAGCCATGTCATCCAGCAACATCGGCATCTTCTGCAGCTTCATTCTGTGCACACCACCATCTCCCTTGGCGACTGGAGCGACAGCTCCTAGACAGAAAACAAGCAGTAACGAGATAAGTGAAGGCATGACTCGTCGAGAGAACGCCAAAGGCTGACGCGCCCCTAGCCTCCTTTCTTGACTCTTGGAAGCTGCGCTTCGATTACGAAACCGCTACTGATTCCGTGATTGAGCGCCCAACAATTTCGTGTTGATTTTTGTTTTCATTCGCCATGTTGACGAAAGAAACGGTCAGTGGTGTTCGAAAGTCTTCGTTAGGTAGAACACCAGGTTAGATCGTGAAGGAAGGATGCTATAGCAGCCAGCGCGAGCCGAACTGGGCCGAACTCGAAGCCGATGGCGTGACGATCACTCGGTGACAGGCACAACGCAGATACTGTATCCAAGTCCCGAGCTTTCACTCCCGGTGTCACACTATCATCGCTGGAGGGATGATACGATATGCTATTCATTCGGAGCAATCATGATCAAATTACAGTGAAATTTCTGGAGACTTCGAAAATCATTTCAATAGAAATTAGAAGAGCCAAGTCACAAAAAACGCCTCAGAGACGCGAAGAGCTTGTCGGAAAGGGTATTGTGTATCCGCGGGGGCTTCAAAAACTCGACCGAAAAGTGAGAGAATCCCCAAATAAGAGGTTCGGTCATGGCTCAATAGTGATCGTTGTATTTAGGAAGCGAACTAAAGTCTCGTGTTGGGCCTTCGGTAACTTGATTGAGCGATTGAAGAAAGATACAGAAGAAATACTTACACCTATGGCCGAAGTGATAGCAGCGGTAAAGGTAAAGGCGGTCGGTTGACTAATCACGAACACCGTTGGATCAATAAAGATTTGCGTGGAGAAACTTCCGCCTCCCTGACATGAGAAAAACCATTGAATTTTCGGAGGTAGTGAAAAGAATATGATCACTCACGGTTCTCGATTCTCCGATGGACGGAAGGTCAATAGATCCACTGACAATGCTCCCGATGAACTCAGGATCTTGATGAGGGATGCCGGGAAACTCCCAGCCAAGTACGATGGAATAATCGTCCCTATTCCGAGGTGAGCTTTGTTCCATGACCGTGTTTCATGTGCCGTTAAATAACTCACCAGTTCTGAATGTCTGGGGGTGGAGATTGTCTCAAAACATGACTCACAGAATATTGAAGGACTTACAAGGCGCCGTTTGCCAGGTTAGGCCGTAATTATATCCCACTTTAGCCCAGTGTCCAGTCTGTGAAGCCACTGAGGTGATGTAGGCCGAAGCCATCATCGAGCTAGCGAGGACACAGGTGAAAAGAGAGAATAGCATTTCAAGCGGTGAATATGTTGCGTGAACAAGGGAGACCAAATCGCAGGGATCGCTTCGTAGACAAGTCTTATATGTCGCATTGAAAGCTCAGTCTGAGGGCGCTCCGACCATGACACACGTAGATAATCACGAGATCGACGGAAACGAACCATTGAATTGTAAAGTAGTCACAGTGCTGAATATGAATGAGATTCTATGCCAAGGGATTGGAATGTCACGTCGTAGAGCTCGTCCTGTGGATTCCATGACATGACGGCTTGATAGACATAACGAAGGCCCCCGCGTGTCATGGAGGTCTCGGGCCGAAGACCAGACGACATCTCCGATTGGACGACGTGAAAATAAATGAGTCTACGGAATCATAAGCGCCATTGAACGAAATTGCTGTTATAGGAGTCAGGCAAGCAAGATCGTCGTAGTACATCCAAGCTCAGCCTTCAAAGCTTGAGGGGTAAAGTTCACTGTAGTGAAAATGGGCGCTATCACCAGTATCGGAGGTACAGGTCGTCGGAAAGAGGTGTGTGATATTTGAGAGTATCAGGTCATCGGGATACTGAGGCTACAAAAACGTTGCTCTGGTTCGCGAATCTCGGCGTCGGCGCTCTGATTGATCTTCCGCAACTTGCCGGAAGCTTCGATGGGAACCAAGGTCTGTTCACAGAAGTTAGCCGAAATCGGCAGTTTCCGAGCCGCGAGAAGCACGGCACTTCGGACATATGCTCCGGCTCCGTACATTTTTGGATTCCAAGCCGGAGAGAAACTTGGCTAGAGAAAGTCACTTCATAGAAGCTTGCAAGAGTTACGAAGAAATCAAAACACTTAACTCAGACGCTTGGAACGGTCCGAAATCCATCACCCATGAGCACCGCCACATTCAGGCTCCATAGAGCTCGCAGTTTAATTTCAAAAATGTTGATATACGACTAATATGCAACTGATAAGAGCTAACCAGGCACATGTAAGGATAGCATCAACTCTCATTTGGGGTAGGCGTAGAAGACTGAAATGATGTTGATAAAAGAAAAGAAAGGGCCAAAAATTCGCGAGAAGGCTAGTTACTAGTAGAGGCGAAAAGACAGAAGAAAAAAACTGGTACCCTCGTCCATCCAGTCGATTCCGGTCGCTCACATCTCCTTCCAGACTACAAAAGCTTCACATCCGTACCCAGACCCTCTCAAATGAAGTCCAACGCGTCCAACGCGTCTGCGCGAGATTCACAGCATCGCCGACTTGGGTGCATCTTGCAATAAACCGTCTGACCGGTGCGTCTCATCTGAACGGATATTGAAGGTTGGCGATGGTCCTATGTCATCTCTCCGAGGGGTTCTGACCTTGATCGCGGAAATTGGAGGACGAGGCAACGAGAACGACGAGCGCGACGTGCAGGCAGACAGTGAGCTGAGTTTGAAGGTTAGCCGTGTTTGGGGAGCGGCCGGGTGTGCCGTGCTTCTCGCGGCTCGGAAACTGCCGATTTCGGCTAACTTCTGTGAACAGACCTTGGTTCCGCTTCGATGCACATGAAATGACGACGCCGTCCACCAACCAATTTGGAATCAAGAGCAATATACAGTAGAGTTCACACAAAAATTGGTGACCCCACAAAAATAGACCAATCATAGGAAACTAATGTGTTTCTTGGTAGAACGTAATATATTCATCGAGTAGGAGGCCAAGAAAAATGACGACCTAATGCCTAGTAAACTTCGAGTCTCGTCTTCGATTGTGTATTGTTCGGCATGACCCTCTGATTCGCTTGACTCATGGCTCGACCGTAATCGTGGTATTGAGGAATCGGACCGACACCGAGTTATCAGCCTATCCAAGTCAATATCAGATAAGTGCGACGCAGCAAGTATTTGATTGACGTACTCCAGTGATAGAAGTAATAGCTGCGACAAGCAAGTACGGGGTGGGACTGGTGGCGGTGAAGAACTTGGGATCAATGAAAACCACATGGTCGAATGTGCCGTCGAGCTGGAATCAGACGCTAAGTAGAATTGAGACCTGGAGGAATGCCAACACTGACCGTTACGGATTCCCCGATAGATGGAAGGTCGAACGAGCCGCTGATTATGGTACCAATGGATGTGGGGTCTGGGAACGGATGGGCAGACCATCCAAGAATAACGGAGTAATCATTCCAAGGTTGGCTGACTGGATAGAACGTCAAAACGAGTCAAGTAGCAAAGGTAATGTGCGTACATCCACCAGTCGTGAACTCGATCGTATAATTGGTCCCAATTTTCGCAGGCTGTCCTGTCTTCGATTCGACGCTTTCGATATGAGCAGCTGCATTGGAAGCAAGCAAGAGAGAGACAGCGAAGAAAGCCGGGATCGAGTTAAGATATTTTCCGAACATGTTATGCGGGATATTCAGTGTAGGTGAGCGACGGAAATGGGTTCTTGTTGGTAGACTCCCAACGATGACCAGTTTATATACGCAGATGGTGAAGCATCTGATATTGTAAACTGAAACTTTCCTCTAGAGCACCCCTCCGCAATATTATCAAGGGAAACGGAAGCAAAATATCGGCAATGGCGACGGCAGGCCTCGGTCATTTCGCCCGCGGCGGGCAGTCGGGCTTCGTACGTTGGCGCAGTCGTCTTCTGTAGCTCGGTCCTGAGGATGCTCCGTATCGATAGTTTGGTCAACATGCTGCCATTGGCGTAATGTGCTTCTTTTACTGTATCGAGTGTTTCAGATGGTCAATATCAGCAATGGACCCGAGTCGGTAACTCACAGTCAGCACCGATTCAGCAGTCGAACGAGAGCTTTGATTTCCGACGATAGTATTGGTAATAGACGATTGAAACCCGGGATGATTCTTAGAGTTTTGCTGAGCAAAGTCAAAGCAACAGGTCGGATCCACTCCGATCTCTCAAACCAGCGTTTTCCCGCAGAAGAGGAGACAAACAATATTGATTAGAGTAATTGCCGATACTAAATTAGTGGATTCATGGCATCTAATCCCATCTTCACAACGAAGGACAGTCATAGACGGCCTGAATAGTGTGCATTGCAGCGTTGGGGAGAAAATGGCAACCGTGAGAGCGGCGAACGCTGACGTAAGCAGATGCTACTCAGGCTTCCCCTGCCCTCGCGAAAAATTCTCGAAGAAAAAATGGGCATCAACTCAACTGGACTGCACATTATTGAACTGTCTTTGATGTGCAACGACAGCTTCCGGACATCCATGAGTCTCAACACAAATGTACGATACTATTATATAGGAGGTTTAACCCGTGTAGCACAGATATAAGCCCATGAATCAACCCAAGAAGGAAGACATATGAAACTACAAGAAGAAACCGAATCAAGATCTCAATTGTACCGACATTGAGACTGGAACTGATAATCTTGCGGAATCTTCGACTGACAACTCTCGCCACAGTATCTGGGATCCACAGTTATATTTGTCGAGTACCTTTCGACGTGGAGCAAACCAGATCGCTGGAAAGGAGTGATCAAATCTCAGATCTCAAGTTCAATGGATTGCGTCTCACCCCGATGCCGGAAGTAACCGTTGCAATTAATTGGAACGTGGTCCTGGTTCTGACGTCAAAGAATCGATCTTCCAAGGCCAGATTCACGATGAACGATTCTCCCGCCTTGTTCCATACAATCAATAGGTTTCCTCAAAATGAGAGCTTAACTTACGGTCGAATGAGTATTGAGGTTAACCAAATCAACCACCCCTGTGATGACGTCCCCGAGCGTGGCATGACTATTGGCCTGACACTTGGACCAACCGATGATCACCGTATAGTCCGTCCTGTATGGTCATCAACCATCGTTATGCTATATGAATGACTGCATACCATATTTCCGGCACTTCTCAAAGATTTTGTAAGGAAGATCAATATTGAGTGAGTCGATCGACGTACTAGATGTTGTGGAAAATTCGATAGGATAATCGATTGAGTGTATGCCAGGGTATTTGACGGCGGGGAATATGCCATTAATGGCGGAAAGCGCGAAACTCGGCAGTAGGACGAGCAACCAGAACAGAGTGAGACGAGACATGTCGAATTATGTTAGTTTTGAAATCACGAGGAAGCGCTGAATCTTTCACTTGAAGATAGCGTTGTGAGATGTGATCGCTCTCTTTTATATTCGTCTTTGTCGCCCAGAGGACAGCCCGAAGTGGCTCGTGACCACACCTTGCGACTCCCTGCCCCTCAGAAAACGTGCTAGCGCAATAAAGATCGAGATTCCATAGGAGAACCAGAAGTTGTCAGTTCCTGTTGATGAATAACGAGTGAATGAACAGATGGATGCTTCAGCGAAACGTCCTGCAGACAACGAACTGAGAAATGCAACAATGTGACCAACGCGAGGCCTGTAATCCTGAGATTCCAAGACTGATAGTGACCATATCAACTGGAGAACCCTGGCGTAAACTAGAAAACTGTCGTCTTCCGAGTTCAACATATTGCCTGCACGCTTCAGCGATTCCAATCTAGCAGAATACGACATTGAGTCATGGACAAGGAGTTCGGCAGTCCCTTAGTTTCGAGTATGATGAATGTGATACAGGCTGACGACCGCGAGCTCATCATTCACTTCAATGGCAAGACTGTGAAGGTTTGCGTGCGAATTGCGAATTGCGAATCGATGCAAGAATCGATGATGCGAATAGAGTTGTGATACAAAGCAGAGCTCATTCGAGGGAAAACTGAAGAGGGATAACTGTTTATTAGTGAGCACCTTCTTGACGTCCATATAGTCCCATACGGAGCGACATCAATGGATGGCACCATGGCCAGCCTGTGGTGGAGTCATGAACGCCTGCAGCAGCTTCTCGAGAAGCTGATGCGAATCCGAAAGCCGAAAGAGTTGGCTTCGGAATGTCGGCAACTTCGGCCGAAGTCACGACGCTACCGGTAGTTGACGCTGTTCAAGTGAATGACAAAATATTGAAGTTGACGCCACATTCACGAATGGTGTGCTGGTAGTTCTTCGGATGGTTAGCATTGGTTCCTTCCCCGGGTCCTGAGATTTATGTCGACAAAAAACCGTCCGCGTATTATTGATTTCAAGTTTTGGATGAGTATTCAAAGGCTATGGACGTGTTTTGAGGCGCTCTGAAGGTCCCTGAGACAGATCTGAACTAAGGACGATGCTTCTGCATGAAGAGTCTCCTGCCTCTTCCTCAACCTCGCTCAAAGTATTACTAGTGCCGAACGCTCGTCTTCATCACTAACACTTAGACTCGAAGCGAAAGTCTTGCTGGGGTTTAGACTGACATCCATCGCTACAGTGACGAGGATCCACCGTAACATTCGTCCAGTAGCGTTCGACATGGCGTAATTCCGAGCGCTATCCACTCCGAGTTAGCACGTACATCGAACGCAGTCAATCGGCAGCTTACCCCAAGTCCCGAAGTGACCGTTGCAATCATATAAAAAGTCGTTCTCGATCTGACATCAAATACTCTGTCCTTTAAAGAAAGATTGACGACGAAAGGTTCTCCTGACTTTGAATACCAAAGAGTCATGTCAATGATGAGTGTACTAGTAATATCGAACCGACTGAAGGAAACTCACGGTATACACGCGATCAAGTGCGATGAGATCCACGGTTTCAGTAATGAATCCACCGAGCGTCGCATGGGGACCGGGGAAACATTTGCTCCATCCAATGATGACAGTATAATCGGCCCTGTTGAAAAGTTAGTATCTAATCAAAGCGCAAATTCGTACACATACCAGACTTCGTAAGCTACCGAGAGACATGAGAGATCGACGGAAAGTATGGCAAATATAACTCACTTGAAGTTGTTGAGAATTCGACGGGGTAGTCGAACGAGTGTAGTGCGGGATACTTCACAACAGGATAAACGCCATCGATAGCACTGAGAACCAGCGTTGGAATTATGGTCAATATGAAGAAATAATTGATGAAAAGCATCCTGCGTAAAGCCAGGCAGGAGCCGTCTCAGGGGAACGTGACGGCACTCAATCGAAGAGGCCACACTTTATATTCGCAGGCGGGAGTATTCGAGAAAAGATCCACGTAACATTATCGGATATAGATTGTTCTTTTCGGTTCTCTTCACTGCTGTCAGCACGCGTATAGCATACTGATGGAACCCTTGCTTTCAAGTTAGGCGTGAGCGAAAAAAAGATCTCGTGGTGACTCTTCACAACAGGTACTGTTTGCTTCTTTTCTGAATGGAGCTCACACGGAACGCTCCCAGGACCTCACGGCAAACGTTGAGAAACCGGTAAATAGAATGCCCGAGGAACAACATCGAACATTCTGAAACAAGAGATTGAAGGTTTATCTTCTTGTTTCGTCCTGACAAAGCGGTACGTGAATCAATGATCAAAACTTCCTATGAGAAGAAGCGTTACGAAAAGCTGAGACAGTCCGCCACTTCGGCCGATATGTGTTGCGCTCGCGCCTGCAGGAACAAGGACTTTCACACTGAGGTGTAACCGCTGTCCGCTTATCTCCGTCGTTGCCATTCAGGAGTAAGAAACAATCTTATGAAACTCAGGGGAGATCCTCACCTCAACGGTCAGGGATGGATGAATAAGACCGCAGCCTCGTGTGCTTGCCTTTTAGAATAACGACCTCCCTCTTACTCGCGAGAACGAGCAAGAGAACGAGTTCGTTTGACTCGTGGAGGTTTCCAGATAGACGACGACATCCTATGTTCTGGGGTTCGAAAATCTAGCTCGTTGTGAACGAAAGCAACAGTGACAGACACCTCAACAATGAACATGAGCCGATGGCGAACGATCCTGTCATAAAAGGCGCTTCCGGAAGTTATACAGAAGGCGGGCACAGGAGCGCGGCAATTTGGTGAAACGAAGACAGACTTTCCAGGAGGAGAGTCTAATACGGCTGTATTGCCAGTTTTGGTATAGAATATCAGCTCAAGTAGGGGACACGGCGTGGATAGCGTAGTCCGGTGATTCTTGTCCACAAGCGAGGTATGATGGAAGAAGAACTCCTTCCATGTAGAGCCGGCGCCGCTCCTGAGACAACAATCGTTTGACGGGATGTGGGTCGCATAACGAAGCGGACGAAGACTTCAATTCTAGCAGTAGCATAACGTTCGAAGCGGTAACACCTTCACTCAGAGTAGTGGGCGGGAGCCTGGACACGATAAGTCGATAGCAGATCGTACGAGCTGCACACCTCTCGCATGATCCGCACAGGGCGTTGTTCTTTTTGGGATATACATGTAATCCCTCTCAGATATTCCGTAAGACGAGATTCGAATTTTCTTCGAGACAAATAGTTGCGCAACTGTTCGCCCTGAAGCCCTAATCTTCGGAAGCAGGAGGAAACAATTTTCGACATATTCGAGCTTCAGGATACAGTCGCCAGAGCATAAGATGTTCAAGCTCAATTGGATAGCGTCTTCTTCATCACTTAGACCAAAGCATGAGTGCGTAATCGCTCCGAAGTTCATAAAGAAGCTCAAGCGCTCGTTTTTGCATGGGCGCTTGTGGTATTAATGGCGGATGTCTTAACTTGAATACGCCTCAGCCTGAACGCAGGGCAGCTGAACTCAATCCCCTTGCGGGCTGATTGAGACAGCATACGATGCGAGTCATCGTCGCTACAGATCGCACGTTCAATCGTGATCCACTGGCCAGAGCACCGACTGTTCACTGTGCGGACGATCCAGGGGCCGAAAGCAACCGAAACTGGGGCTTCGGGGATAGAAGCCCCAATGGCCGGTGCTTCGATGTCACTGCCATTTCCGGAACAAATT
>KV428209.1:0-45510 GCA_001632355.1 Sistotremastrum suecicum HHB10207 ss-3
TTGCAACTGAGGACCCTTAAGGGTCCCCAAACAGGGTGGTCACAGGGTAGTTTGGGTCTCAAGTGGGTCTTTATACCCTTGTTTTCATCATATATTGCATTATATAGTGTTATTAAGTATTACTAGACACTATATGACCACTGATAAGACCCAAAAACAATATATAAATGAATAAAATAGTGGGTTATACCAGTTATGACCTCAGTTGCTGCCCATGACTGGTCAGGCAACTGGTCTTTTTGTGACTGGTTGCTAGACCCTGCAACCGGTTGCAGCTGCCAGTCATGCAAAAATTGGGTCCGCAACCGGACTGGCAGTTGCCAGTCATGAGAAAAAAGGGCCAAGGTCCAGTCATGACTGGACCTTAAAACCCTACAAACGCGTCCCCAAGCCCAATAGTTCGCTCGCCCGAAGTCGTCTCATGAAGTCCATCTCTCTCTCCTTCGTATATGTCCTTGTCCTGGCGTACACAGTACATGCCAGCGCAGCGCTATCACCCCGAAGCTGTTGCAAGTGTGTCGACGATGTCCATCCTAAGACCTGCCCGCTTCTCCCGTGCTGCCCAGATCCATAAAGTACGAATTCGTTCAGACATCGTTACTGTTTTTGATCACTGATTAGGCCTGCTCTAAGTAATAATAGAGCTAATTCCCTGGGCCGACGTGGATAGATTGCTAGATGAGATGTAGAGCTGTTATAGAGCGATAGGGTTTAACCAGTAGTCCGAATGAGATGTACTAGGTGTACTCGAAGCCGGTGGGAGTAGCGTACCTTCTGTGAGTCCTATCCGGCAGTTGGAGGAGCTCGTGGTTCATGAAGCTCGTGGTTAGGCACTCTTGTCCGGTTTAGAAAATGATCGCGTGGAATATCTTCTAGTCATTGAATGGCAGTATTGATACCCCAGTCCCGGGACCTTGGTTTCCTCGCAGTATATAGTTCTCAGTTCGCCAGTGTATCGCTCAAGAATCTCGTCTCATCCCGACGGTATAAATCCATACAGATGCCAAGAAACATGTGGTCCAGTCTTAAAGCGCTAATGGCGGGCATAGCTATCTTCATGACTGTTGGGACAGTTAATGCGAATCCCGCGGCGTTGTGTTGTCCATGTGGCCCGAGTAAAACACCATGTTTTGGTCCAGTGCCTTGCTGTGGTGCTCCTCCGCCCTAGAAAAATGCGCCTCTGACAGAAATGAGTCTCTGACTGTCAGTGTTTTTTCAATTGATCCGGTAAAAGAGATGTACTGAAATTGACAAACTGTTGGACCAGTGACGCGTTGCTGAAATGAACGCACCTTCTGATCCAATGTTCGGTATGATTGGGATTCCAATGATGCGTGATGACAATGCTGTATATTTATCAAAAGCGTGGAGAACCTGCGTCAGTTCGAGTTCTGAAAGCCGTTCGAGTTCTTTGGTCACTGGCAAACACTTCGCGTTTAGATGCTGCGAAAACTCGATGAGGTCCTATATGTAAGGATGAACAAGATTATTTTGAGGAGGCTATTTGGGGTGCTAGGGTTTCCTCGCATCTGTCGTTGTCGACGACGTGCTCGACACTCAAGTAAGGAAAGATGACAGTTGGGTAAAGACAGCGGTGATAACGGCGATGTAGCTGGCCAGGTTGCAATGATCTCACGCTCTTGTTCGGCGCCTCGGCAGGGGATTTTCTGCGTGACGGAAGCTGTGACGAGTGACGTGACCCGCACTTCCTGCTTCTGTGGCTTCCGTTCCAACCTGAGACAAGTCAGTGGTTTGCTGTCTGTGATCTGGCGAACTCTTTATCCTTTTCATAACTTTATTCTTCTTGATTTCAAATTGATCACGCCGCGACAATGCCGCGCAATCGCTTGGATCGACCAAAATTCGTTCAACTCCATCCCGACGACGACGGTTTCAAGCTGGACCCAGTCTTCTATGGAGGTATCTAGAACATCTATCTTTTCCTTTTTTTTTTCGAAAGCTCAAAATTTGTATAGATCCTAAAGATTTTGTTCCCAAGCTGAACGTCTATGGTGAAGCTTTTGGCTGGGGTTTAAGGCCACACGATTCGTACGAAGATGTGGACATTTCGCGGATTATGGGTCGAGTGGTGCGTACATCCAGGGCCTGAATCTTTCTGAGACTAAACATTGACCATGCAACACAGCAATATTCCCAGATGATCTACGACAGGTGGGAGCCTGGCCCTCCAGAAAATCAGTTCGTAAACGCACTTGCAAAGAAAAAGGTTCGTTATCGACTGTCGGTTACTCAACTCTTAAACTGTTGATCATAGTCAGAAGCATTGTTCAAAGTGGACATTGAGGGGCTTTGCCACTGTGACTATATCCTGAACATCGTCATGCCGTTCGTATCCATACCCTTTGCCCTCCACTCCCTTATCAATCTCATCTGACTGATGCAGCGAGATTCCGTCAGAATACAAACCCTGGTCTTTCATTGAAAAGCATGAGGGAAGAGGTGCTCTGGGACCTAATCTGATTAGTCGACGCTGCAAGGTGTCGGGTGGCATTAATCTCGACACCTTTCAAGACAAAGTCCTTCAACCCTTGATGGGATGGTACGCAAGCAAGTCACGCGTAGCTTTCCCTTCATTTCACACATATGGTACAGGGATCGTAATTCGCATGCTTTTGTCTTCACCGATCTCAGCGACGGCGCGTCCTTTGGACCCAGGGTGAGTGATTTACCTTCCCGCGAACTTCTTCCTCTCATATCGAAAAGGGATGTTCAACCATAGATATGATGTACAGAAATGGAGTATGCTACGAGTTTCTTCCTGCAGATGACTATGTATTAGCACATCTCGCACGAAAAAAGGGAGATGTGTTCGAATACTTCTATGACTTTGGCGATCACTGGTATCACAGAATCGAGGTCAGGATTATCATTTTTCCCTTCGCTGTGCTGATCTCACGTTGTGGGCGTTTTCATTAGGTTGAAGAGATTATCCCTCGCGATCAAAGCGATGGGGCTGTGGTAGTCCTAGGAGGAAATGCTATGTGTCCGCCTGAAAATGCTCGTGGAAATAGGTACGCGCAGAACTGCCGAAGAGTCACAATCTCACAACTTGTCACAGGATATGGGCTAGTAAAATGTATGAGTATTATCACGGTTCATCTCGTGAAAAGGCGGCAGCTCTGCAGATGATGGACGATGCTCCAAATTATCAAGCCAAATACCCATACGGACCTCCTAACGGTGTATACGACCTTCTCCACTTCTCCATCGAGGAATGCCAAGACGATATCGCGAGAGCCTTGTCCTCTCATGCCTCGGTCCGCACAGGGGGCAAAGGCTACGTTCATCAGTTCAACCCCACCGAAGGACCACCCACGTTACCGTTAAAGCGAGGACAAACCCTGTCGAAGACCTTCAACGCTGATTCAGATCCGATGGCGCCGAGTTACATGCAGGAAACCATCTCGAACCGTCGAGATAGGACACAGGTTGCTATTTGTGCGACCTGTGGGACGCCGCATGAATTGAAAGCATGCTCGAGATGTAGGAAGGTTTGGTATTGTGGACCTGAACACCAGAAGTAAGTGTTCCCTCAGTGTTGCATATATTCGATTTCTCAGACGACCCCAAGGAAGCATTGGCGGACTCATAAACCTAGTTGCAAGTCCTCGTGAGGGTGATATATGTATATCGAAGTTATGGTTTCATTTCTGTGTTGCTCGCCACTTTCTTGATTTCATTGCATGACCCCGCACACCGTGCACAGTATACTCAGCTCATTACCAGACTCCACGCCCTCTCACTCCTATTTTGATTAGTCGCTAATTATACTTGTGCACTACGAATGTTATTAACTGGGTAGAATAATCTGAACTACCACTTCGGCATTTCATCCGGAACTCTGTCCACACAGATGCTGAGCTTCCAATCCGATTCTCGCTTCGCCCAGCGATAGCATTTGGCTCCAAGAAATCCCGTCCTTGCCATGTCATGACAGGCAGCCCATGTATCGGGCTTCTCGGCTGACAACACATTCCATTCAAAGCTCCGCGCACGATCGTAGACGAGGGACCCGAACGCGTTCACTTGAATTTTGATCAAGAATGGTTGATCCGAATGAATATTCGGGGGCGGGCCCTCGTTAGGCTTCTTAATCTTTAGCTGTTGATCCGACCGATGGAAGCGATTGATCTGACTAGTGAAAAGATTATTTGTTGGACTGAAATCCAAGGTGGTCCATGTCCCTCCAGCTAGGGAGTTGCACAGGGGCTTGTGGCGTTTCCAGTCCTCCTTCTGGCACGCTGAGAGCATTGTCATTAGTCGCGGCTGGGAAAGGCGAATAGGCAATATACAGCACCTTTGCTACAATAAATGATGGATTGACACCCGGTACACCTTAGATGATTGTCGTTCGAACCACAAATGAAGCATCCAGCTTCCGCATTCAGTTTGCCAAGGTCGCTCATGGTCAAGGGGCCAATCGGCCGAAGAAAGGAAAGGGTGAAGTCGTGCTCGAAGTCTGATCGATCCGGCCGGTATGCATCAGCAACTCGCATAGCATTGATAGATAAAAGACGATAAAGCAGCTTTTGTTCAAGAACAGAGTTGGAGTGATGTGGACGGAGGGTGTCTTGTTCGCCATCGGAGCTGCGAGACCATTGACGGAACTCAGGCGCAGACTTCAATGCTTCCATATTCACACTTTTGAAAAGGAGGATCATGCTGGGACCTCCTTTTGAGCTTTTGACAACACTTATGATCTGAGACAATCAGGTGAGACAAGGTCAGATCATCCTCCAGTAAAGGACATTGCGTACGCGTATCAAAATACCGCAGGATTTCCCTTCCTTCTCAAATGAAAGTTTGCGATATCCCATATCCCATTCATCACACATAACGCCGATTGCGTTTCTCATACACGCGAACTGGTCGCTCCCGTCAAGTAGTCCGTCCATCACAGACTCGTAGAGATTGGTTTGGACGATTTTGGATTTCAATGGCTTCAATGCATAGTCCATGTGATTAGAAAAGTCTATCTGAGACGAGGAAAATTTCTGTGGGGCAAGCTGGGCGTAATTGAGAGCTTGAGTGAGCTTGTTGCGGAGCCATTTGTCCGACGACTTGGTGTCAGCAGGAAGGTCGACGCCCAGAGAGCGCAATAGCCGCAAGGTTTCGCTCCTAGATAGATGTTCGTGTTCAGACATTGAAATGTGCGGATTGAAGGTGGATGGAAAGCGTAGAACAATGCTGACTGAGACTCGGAGCACCAGAAGAGTCGAGTTGTCTTACGTAACCCGAGAAGCTCGCACGCAAATCCACAATCGACATGAAATTTTGTGCTTGTATACATAGGTGTATCTATCTGGTCAATATCTGACCCTGTGAAAAGTGCAGGAAGCGCAAGGGAAAAAATCTCAAGGCCGATGCTTTCCTACCCGGGCACTGGGCCAGTCCCTATATTTATCTATCCAAGGACGTGCCCTGCTAAGTTCTCCGAAGTTCTTCTGGCATCGGCTTAGATTTGGGGACCGGCCTCAATTTCATGTAGGAGCACTAGGAAGGACAAACACTACCAGTCGGGTGTTTTTCTGGGTTCCTTATCGGTACAGACCATAAGATACCCATCCGCCATCCATTTCGCCCATCTTTAAATCGTTCCAGGGATCTCTCCCATTAACAGGACGCGAATTGCTGCCCAGGCCTCGGGATTCGCTTGTTCCCGTAGATTGTACTCGAAGAGTCTCCCCTGATCGCACGTGAGGGCGCCTCCTTGGCTGATGTAAAATTGTACCATGAAGGGCTGGTTGGGATAAGTAATGAAAGGTCCTTTCGCCGGCCTTCATTTGACACCATTATACATTCGGGTTGATGCAACGTTGGACCGTCCAAAATAGAAATGGGTCCATGTTCCTCCTGCAATTTCTCTGCAGAAAGTTTTGTGAAGTCGCCAGTCTCCGATTTGGCATTCTGTCACCAAGTAGATGAAGTGACGTCAAGAGATGATAGATTACAGATTATCTCACCTTCACTGCAGTAGTTGATGGAACGACACGCCCCACATTCTCTGCGAAGAGCTAGGCCGCAAAGAAAGCAACCGAATCTCGTATTGAGTCCGCACACGGCACGGTCGGTCAAAGGTGCTAAAGGACTAATGAAGGAAAGCCTGGTTGGCTGCGTCGAGAAAGGAGGACAGTAAATCTCATGGTTACTTGAGCAGAGTCTCCGCGAGTTGAGGTTCAGTAGGCGAAGGAGCAGATGAAGCTGGAGGTTTGATGCCCACCACCGAGAATCGAAGGTTTCCTGATCAGAATTGATCATTACTCGTGTGAAAATGGACCTGTGAAGGTACCTTATCCGCGTCGCCAATCCTATAGAGAATCGCGATGATAGGGTCGCCCTCGGCAGTCTGAAACACGTCGAGAAACTACGTGACTTCAGTGGACGCCCTTCAATCGTGAAAAAGATAGTTGCGCTCGGTCCTTTCTATGTACCAGTCCTCGCACATTGCTGCAATTTTCCCCCTCAAGGATAGGTATGTTTCCGGGTCATAATTCTGTTTCATCGTGGCTGATTCGAAGGCACTGTAACTCATAATAGAGGTCTCCAGAGTTGTCCCAGTGAATTTCTTCAGAGACGTGAGGCCGATCGCAGAAGAAGCTGACTTTGGTGGTGCAATTTGAGCACATTTTAAGGCTCTGAATAGCTTTTTGCGAAGATCAGCATCCGAGAGGTGGATAGTAGCCGAGGGCTCGACGTCGAATCCGCGAAGTAGCTGTACAATCTTCTCTCTTGTGGGTGGCTCATGGGCCGACATCACGTCAGCTAGCTAGTGCACTCCTCCTCGAGTTTACTGGAGCAAAGGTTTTCGAGGCCTGCAGCCCGAACCAGTGATGAACGCAAGCAGCAGGGATTAGTCTACGTAAGCTCTCCCCGCGAACTGTCGGAGTTCGGAATCGGAAACCCCAGCAAATTTTCTATTCGGCTGGTACTTTCAACTGCTACTTCTCATGCTGCGAACAATGTGATCTTCTTCTTTCTCATTGGTCTTGCAATTCACTAATGAACTCTCCAGCAAACCAAAAAATGCGCGCTCAAAACGTGCGATGGAGGCCAGAGAACCCAAAGAGGTTGAGGATGCGAAGACAGTCATATTCGTGAAAGGTTCACACACTGGGGAGACTGTTAATAATGCTATGAAGGAGCTGGTGCGTATTATTGAGTGATTTAATAAAACGTGAGATATTGACAAAGCTTTGTTCTTTTGTCAGGATAGATGGCCCTGAAACGACCTCACGCCATCTCTTTTGCTAAGAAAAATGTCGTGCGCCCATTTGAAGATTCGGCATCTCTTGAGTTCTGGTCGAAGAAGAACGATGCGCCTATGTTCGTTGTCGGTCAGAGCACCAAGAAGCGTCCCAATGATCTGACGTTCGCGCGGATGTTCGACGGGAGGTTGTTGGACATGGTGGAGCTCGGGATTGATAACTTTGTTGGGATGGCAGAGTTCAAGGTACAAGGCATTCTCCTCTTCTCATTCTTGTGCTCACCATGTGGCAGACTCCCAAAGCCACTCCCGGTCACAAACCAATGCTTCATTTCGCATCGGAACTCTTCGACACACATCCTCGGTTCACCCAACTACGCTCCATGCTCGTCGATTTCTTCAACGGAGAAGTCATCGAATCAATATCACTACAAGGCCTCGAACACGTTATCAGTATCACTCTCGGACCCACACCACCGACATTAAATACCGCAGAAGATAACACTACCCCTCTCCCCAAGGTCCACATCCGTTGCTATACCCTAAGCCTTCTCGCTTCAGGAGTTCGTATTCCCCGCGTAGAGTTGGTACCCATGGGACCCTCACTCGATCTGACGATGAGGCGTCATCAAGATGCTGATCCGGACCTCTGGAAGGCGGCGATGAAGAAGCCGAAGATGAAGAAGCAGGACGTTGAGAAAGGCCTTGGTAAGAAGCGGAAGAATATGGAGGTGGATGATATGGGTGATTTGAGAGGACGCCTGCATGTGGCCAAACAGGATTTGAGCAAGCTCCAGACGAGGAAGATGAAGGGGCTCAAGGATGCGTTCGACGCTGACGGCGAGAACCAACGAAAACGCAGAAAAGCAGTCTCAGAAGAGGCTGATGATGACGATTCTGGGGGCGAGTAATCTATGTACTTTCACCGTTTCTTTGGTCCTTCACAGGCTCACCTGCATTATCCTGCTATGATATTCTTGTATTCACTGATGCATGCAATCGTTATTGTTTCGTCATATATCATCAACCCTCAACGCACATATATCTTCGTTCAAGGAAATTTCTTCTCAGCATACATGTCATAATCAAAATCATTAAGTACGGCATGGTGAGCTTTCTCTTTGATCGTGTGATCGTGTGGTACTTGGTGTGGTACGAAACTTGAAGCCGCCGCGCTGTCTTCGAATTCTTACGTCAGGCACTTCTACCCTTACCTCCACTCAACTTCAGCTTTTAGGACACAGGTTCAGGAGTCGACTTCCCCTTGATCACCCAGGTAGCCGCGTTTCTCGTGAAAAAGGCTTGTTGAGCCACTTCTCGATTTATGCACACTGCTGGCGCACTGCTAATCCAGACCCGTCGTTTTTCCCGCCCCTTGAACGTAGATTTTGACATCGGGAACGTCTCAGGTGGATGTCGTTCTTCGAGCTCCCAGCTCAACAGGATGCCTCTTAGGTACTGAATAGATATGTATATCGGATGCTGGGATCGAGGGAGGACTTTGGACAACACGCGGCACTGGGACCGTATCTCCAGTCATGCTTCCTGTCGGCGTTCACCCGTATGCCTTGATCATCGCAAGGGCGGAAGTCTCACTTTACTAATGGATTTGACCGAGAGAAGGTTCACTTGGGCAACTCTGGGACGTGAAGATGGTGCAACCCAAGTGCCCCCTAATATAACCTAACTGCTCGATGACATCTGACAGCAAGGGCCCTCAAGGTTCCATACTAGCAGTTCACCAATCGGGTAGGTATGCCAACATTGAGCTTGAGCCTCGAGCCAGCCTACGCGCGTTCCCTGGCATTCAGAATAATGAACGTTGTCGCCGTTTGCGGATTGAATTTCTTCAAGTTACCGAGTTGCCCGCTGCCCAGACGAGTGGTCCATTGTGGGGTGTTACGAGTGTGTGTTAAGATGGGGCCTCCTAAATTAAACGATCGCGATCGCCCATCGACAGACTGGCAGACTCTCACCTTCCTTCGTATTGGATGACCAAAGCCCGCGGTCGGAATTGGCGGCGTTGTAGCACAAAAGAAACTAAGCACAGTGCCTGCCAGATAGTTAAGATTCACGAGAGAGGTTATCAGTACTCAGTTCCTGTGAAGCAATATGAACGTCAGAGGGTCAAGGCCAAGATGAAGGCCGAGATCTCCGACAAGATCGTAACCAAAACTACTGCGCGCACTATTTTCCCGAGCGGCAAACGGCAATCAAAAACACTTTGCTTAACACACCGTAGCTACAAGGCAAACCCTTGAATGAATTCATTTTTATATGAAGTTACAGACGTGAGTATCACCCTGGAAACCAGATCATCGGTCTTGCCGGATGCTTTCGTTGGGTTTCAACGTTGTAGGAGATGATGAAATCTCCGTGCAATACTTCTGCTAAGGGACAGACAGACCCTCAAGAGTGTTGTGACGAGCTATCATGCAGTTGAAGGCATGACAGCGGTGCTTTCCGAGCGCCTCACAAAACGTTTTCCTTGGGCCATCTTAACTGAGGTCCAACCTGACAAGTGTCAACATATGATCGCTCATATATATGTATGAATGGTACCTGTCCGACACACATAGCTCCGAGCTTCTGCCCCACAGCAACACATTCGTCGAGAGTTTTTCCCAGAGTAAACGCTCCAATAAAGCCACCAGCGAAAGCATCACCGGCTCCATTGGTATCGACGATCTGATCGTCACTGAGCTTTTGAACAGGGTAGATTTTGGCTTCTTCTCCGGCTTTAACAAGCACAGTGGATTCAGCGCCGTGGGTGATCACCACAACTCTGCTACGGCTGGGATTCACTTTGGGAAGCGAAGCGATGGTTTTCGCGATCAGAGGAAGATCTGAGTGAGCAGACTCATCGAGACCTGCGGCAGATGCCCAGGCTGCCGCTTCTGACTCGTTGCCGATCAGAATGTCAACATAAGGGATAACTTGATCGAGCTGAGCTTTGAAGAATTGCGCGATAAATGGCGCAGAGAGATTGATCGAGAAGACTTTGCCAGCATCGGAAGCTTTTTTGGCCAAGTATAAAGTAGATTCAACACCGTGTGTCAGGAAAAAGCCGCCCACGTAGAATATCTTCGCGTTTTCTACCAGGGGGGCAATAGCAGAAGAGGTGAGATGAGAGGGCTCGAACTTCTCGGCTGCTCTCAGCGTTGTCACCAGAGATCTTCATGACATCGTTGAGATAGCCTCATGCCAATGGTGACATTGACTCACCTGTGATGCCCAGTGATCACGACCGCACAAGCCCCAGTCCCCTCTCCTTCTTTAACGAGATAGGCACTTTCCACATCTTCTTTTTTATTCGCTTCTCTGAGCTGATGAGCCAGCTCATCATTACCCACGCATCCCGTGTAGACAACAGATTTGGGAGGTAAGACATACTGGTGCACGGTTGTAAGTATTAGCTTAGCTTCAGATCTTAATCGATCGCACCGCTGCTGCGCGAGCGGCGTTCTGAGCGGCGCCGCCAGCGACATAGGTCACTTTATAGTTCTTCAAGATTTCATCGTATCTTGAACCACGTTTCAGAACGCGATGATATACTCAGGCGAGAAAAGTGCTTTACATGGGAGAATGTGCTTCCTCAGCCAAGATCGCATCGTTCGCTTTGAGATTGTACTTCTTGAGAAGTTCTTCGCCATTGGTAACTTGCATATCGAGGAGCGGATTGCCCATGCAGAATAAATCGAAAGTCATCGTAGAAATGCGAATGCGTTGGATCGATGGAAAAGATGTTATATGTGACGGCACGTGTCGGCTCCCGGCTGTACCTCAAGCAGACGGAGATACCGATAGTCTATCTCCGGACCTCATATTCAATGACAAGCTAGAGCATCCAAGGACACAACGACGTGAACATCTTCAGGGATAGATAAAGATAAAGCTTAAAGCCTAAGTTCTCTCGGTTCAACTCAACAGATAGCTTCTGCGGGCGATGGATCCCTCAAGTTCGATATAAAGTAATCGAGGGAGATAATTCAGGTAACATAACGCCCTCTCCTTCTTTGCTGCAAATATTGACAATCCTGGAAATGTAGAAATGGTTGGTTGCGCTGCCATACAAGAGAGACTTCGGTTTGAGAGTGACGCGATATATTGTCAAATTCATTTCCCCCCAAATTTAAACCTGCTACTAACACTAATACTGGATCCGTTTCCTTCGCTCGCAGTTGCAGTATATGGAAAATCGTAGACGGACATTACGAGGAGTAATGGCGGGATATTCTTATTCTTACAGGTAAGGAAGCAACATCCACGACGTGGAGTGGAGTGCGATAAATTTTACTTATTGTGTCTAGAGGGAATGTTGAGCGAAATCAGTTTCATATGGTCCTAATGATATTTTTGATATGAATACATATAGACACCTCCGAGAGCATCAATACCAGCTACGACGGTCCACAGGGCATCCAGTACCTCAATACAATTCTGACACTGAGCTGGAATTGACAGTGCCGTGCTTGAATATATCCACGATGACAAAGATCAACGCTGAAATCCGTTAAATTTTCTATCTCGCAGTATCTTTATATGTTACCTGACCGATATTAAGAGCCTCCAAAATCATACCATCTCGTTCCCTTCATGGATCTGAATTGCCAATAAAAATGACACCGTACCGATCGATCTTCAAGGTTTCATAGACTGCTTTCGTGCATATGGTAAAGTCTTCATGATCCACTAGCGCGCGACGTCTTGGCACTTGTTGGGCCGAAGTTACAGCATCTGAGAGTTCGACCGACTATCTTTCATTTCAATAAATCCAGCCAAACTTTGCTCTTTCTGTTTATGGGCGTTCCCTGTCATCATCACCTTGAGGAGTTGGGTCCACTACCAGCAGATTGATTTTCTTCCTTTACATTCAATGCACACCATTGTGTCATCAACTCACCATGTGGGCCTGTTGTGGTTGAGTTCACTGGAATTGAGGTCTCTTTCGCATGTTATGGAACGCCCAAAGCGCTTGGAAACGGGCTGATAACAAAGCCGTTGTAGCCCCCCCCCCCTGATTCAGAGCGGGAAGCCTGAGTATAAAGCCTTCCAGTCGGATTACCATGCATCATCGCCTTGCAGTCTCTCAGAAGAAGCAGAAATGGAAAGGGAACGGAAGTTCAAGGCATTGATCACAGCGCATCGTTTCATCTCGGACCAGCCTCTTCTGTTGCAATTGGAGGCCCTGGCGCGGCAGAATGGGATTGTCCTCGAATGGAACATCACTCAAGTGTTTGCAGGCAGCGAAACTCTGTGGCAGTCCTGCCCGAAAGGTACAAAAGTCTCGCGCACTTTCAGTTAGTCTGATCGTATCTTGTAGTGAACGGAATATTGTGGGCGCAATATTCGCAGGCAGCCACGACAGAAGCAGCTTCCAAAGAGAAATCAGCAGAGGAGGCAATCAGACTGCTTCGAGGGAGACACTAGTAGAGAGGGAGTCGTACAACGCACCTATTGAGCGTAAGCATACGATGCACAACTGCTATTTTTTCAAGAACTGACACGTTGAAAGGCAAGTCCCATCTCAATTCGACCATCTTGTAGTTTTCTCGTAGCTGTAGATTTACTGGTAGCCGGAACTTGATGTTCTCGTGGGCTTCTGATTGGACCAATGTTCGTTGTTATGCTATGTGGTTAGACTCCCTTTTCGAATTTGAGGTCGCACGCGACTCTCAATCAGTTTTCCTCTTCGTAATGCTTCGTGCTCGGTTTCGGATTCTTCGGCTCAACAATGTTAGCATGGTACCATTGCGTGTATTATAGTCACAAAACGTCCCACCAATTAGCACTTACTAGAATGGTGGAGAACTTCAGGGAGGATATAGCCAAAATTGCTCCATGTAGTTTGAGTAGGAGGTGTAGATCAGTAAATTGAACTCGAGTGTCAAGGGGAGGATTGGGACTCACTTGGACATTCGTAAGCTCGTGCTCGAATTTCTACAAGGTGACGTGTGTGGCAACGACTGTCGCATATCCCCGACGATCTATTTTTTCCCAACCTTATGAGGCAACACTGATAAGACGATCTATATCGGACTGAATCATTATGCGAGGCTGAACAGCATGTTGCTTTCAAAACTTGAGCATGGGTAGCAGAAGTATGCCACAATGGTTCGATGGTTGGGAAATGGTACCATAGATTTCTGGAACCTTGTCAAGACGCCTGTTGCAGCGCCCAGGAACTTGACGGGAAGCCGAACAACAACGTTAAGCACAAGCGGAGGGGAGGCGCCTTTAGGACCTTAATTAATTACCGAGCTGGAAGATCTGAGATGCAGGCCTGAGAGATTGGGATATACCTATCGGCTGAGATTGAACACGACGCAGCGTCTAGCCAATCCAAAGTCTGTGATAGAATCAAGGTTAGGGTTGACGATTACGGAAGTTGATTCAGATGATCCGATTAGGTAACTTCCGACGTGCTGAAATTAGACGCCTTTCAAGCGAGAACAGTACGGATGCGACAAACGCATTGACAGTGTCCCTCCTCTTGCACAATCTACTTTGATACAGTAGGTCGGCGGAATGGACACATCGACCGACAACATGTAACGGTGGCTCGGTCACCGAACCGATAGCCCGAGTATGAGATAACGCTTCAGAGACGACCAACCTCAGCCTGATTCTGAGCATCGACTCGGGTGTTTGAAGACAGAAATATAGTGGTGTTGTTGTGGAGGGTCAACGTTCTACCAGGCATTCAAGAACAGACTAGAGAATATACAAGACAAGGGATCTCAGTAGTAACAATACTTAGATGTGATTGGAGTAATTGCTTCGTGCACGAGTTCAGGATTCAAAAATGCCAGTGATAGAACGGTGTCGAGGATGTAGAGCAATTGCAATGAGTGACGACCAAAAAATGGGTTCAGCGCAGCCGAGAATTGATGTGAAGATTCAAGCCGTTCGTCGAAAGATGGGAAACTGCACGTCCACGAATCGATAGTGTTGTAATGGTTGAAGATCGTCGCGTACGTGCGAGGCGGTGGTAGATGGGTATGCGCATCAAACACCGACTTCGGTCCCAGTCGCGGGCGAGGCGCAGCAGTTTGCAGAAAATTCAAACATCATCCTCGAACCATTTTTGCTTTGATGTTCGCCGACGCTAGCGGTACGTTGGCGAATCTTTCGAGACGTCGGCAGGAGGAGATCCTTTATAAGAGACGATTCGATGGCTGGCAAATGATCAACCCAAACATCTCTCTCGATCCAAAGCACAATCCAGGTAGACAATGCCTCTCAGCCCTTTCCAGCAGGCCATTAGCGCGAACAATTTCAACAGTGCCCACACTCACCTTGCTCAGCTTAACGAACTCGCGCAGCAGCAAAGAGTGACATTGGAATGGCGCTCGAACAAAATAGGCCCAGCATGTAACCCGGTGTGGCAAGTGATTCCCGTAGGTGAGAAAAGAATATTGTCCATAACGACATTCGCTCATGATAATGTTTCATAGTCAATGGAGAACTTTGGGCAAAGTACGCGCAGACGGCTCCCAGCATTCAGGAAGCCTCCAGGAGATCTGCCGACGAAGTTGTACGGATGCTACGCAGGGTCTAGTAGGTGAGTTCCCCGATGATAAGAATGTTTCAGAATGACTGAGGACGGATAGGTCATAATCATCTCCACGATCTGCGTCTCTTCAGAAGACTGTTATTTGTCGATTTTCTTGGTCCATGTCTCGGCACTATTTCTCGGACTTTCTTTATGGGCCCATAAATTAAGTAGTCACAACTGTATACTCTGAGTTCAGTCGATGGATTGTTATAGAGAGGATGCGTATTGACTGCTTGCCTAAATTTTGTTGCGATCTCATGAGACCGGTTGAAGAGGGCCGAGTCGGATTATTGTCGGATGTACAAACAAAGGACAAACACCCTTCCTCCAAGGATCCCGGGCCTCAAAAATGACCATGAGTTCTCTATTGGTTTCCCTCGTTCTTCCACCATGTCCAAGCCATCCGATATCGCACAAGCAGACCTTGACAGGCTCGTCAACGACATTAATCTTGAAGATGCGATTGCATTGACCAGCGGGGTCGGATTTTGGCATACCCACGCTGTACCCAGTGCGAATATCCCTGCGATCAAGGTGAGCCGCTTTGACATTAATCTGATGATGACTGACTATTGATAGGTCTCTGATGGGCCTAATGGAATCAGAGGGAACCATTTCTTCATGGGCACGCCCGCAAAGGCAATTCCTGTACGTCGCGCTGGTTGATCATGGTGGTCAGAGACGAAGATCTAACTGGCGCTCATAGAGTGCCACAGCGCTAGGTGCGACTTGGGATACCGAGCTTATTGGCAATGCTGCTGCCAAACTGCTTGCAGACGAGGCAAAACTTCGAGGGGCGTCGGTCATCCTTGCACCTACAGTCAATATTCAGAGGGTGAGCTGTGATCATCTGACTGATTCTCGGCCGGCATTAACGGATCTCAATTTGCTAGTCTCCGCTCGGTGGCCGCGTGAGTTCCTTTCTTCCAGTCATGCCCGATCCTTGTTGAATGTCGTATAGAGCTTTGAAAGCTTCTCGGAAGACCCTCACTTGTCCGGGCACATCGCTGCTTCATACATAGCCAACGTTCAGTCTAATGGAATTGGTGCTTGTATCAAGCACTTCGTGTGAGTCTTTCTTTCTTGCCTGCTTCCGCATCTTCTGAGAGTGGTCCAGCGGAAATGATATGGAAAACGACCGCATGGCGTATGACAGTATCATTAGCCCTCGCGCTCTGCGTGAGATTTACTTGATGCCATTCATGATCGCGCAAAAGTACGCCTCTCCCTGGGCCTACATGACTGCGTAAGTTCGACTTTGTCGACCATCTTCCTTCTCTAACATAATCTATCACCATAGATACAACCGCGTAAACGGTCTTCACATGGGCGAAAACCCACTGTTGAAGGAGGTTCTTCGTGATGAATGGAAGTCCGATGCGATGGTCATGAGCGATTGGTTCGGTACCTACAGTTTATCGGAATCAGTCAATGCAGGGTCGGATCTCGAGATGCCTGGAGTCGGGAGATGGAGAACGCAGGAGCAAATGAGCCGAGCTCTCAGAAGCAAAAAGATCACCGCACGTACCGTTCGTGAGCGTGCCAAGAAGGTTTTGGAGCTGGTTCAAAAATGTGCTAAAGGCGCCCCTGAGGTACGGGGAAAGATTCGCCATTACATCTGATTCTAAGCCTCGTGATCAGGTCCTCGATGGTGATGGCGAAGAGAGGACGAAAGATTCGCCGGAAGACGTTGCTTTGATGCGTCAACTCGCTGCGCAATCGATCGTATTGCTCAAGAATGACGGTGGCATATTGCCCCTCAAATCCGGTCAGCTCAAAAAGGTGGCAGTCATCGGACCTAATGCGAAAGCAAGGGTTCTTTCCGGTGGTGGTTCCGCTGCTTTGAAAGCTTCATATTTCGTATCACCGTACGAGGGCGTCGTCAACGCACTGCCCAAAGGTGTCGAGATTACGTATCACGAAGGAAGCCAAGGTACGAATACAGTCGCATTGTGATTTTCGTCTTTTAATGTGAATACTCCAGCATTCCTGACGCTGCCAACGCTTGACGGAGAGCTTGTTACCGAGGACGGAAAGCCCGGTTGGATAGGGAGCTGGTACTCCCATGTCGACGACAAATTCACACTCGCGCCAAAGCCCATCAAAATCCAGCTGGTCGACGAGACAAACATGATGATCAGTAACTCCCACCCTCCCGAGATCAGCGAGCGATGGTCATTAAACCTACGCGGTTTCCTCAAACCTCGTGCTACCGACGTAGCAGTCGAATTCGGCCTCACCGTCGCAGGTCGCGCGAAGCTCTACATCGACGGCAAACTCGTCATCGACAACTGGACCAAACAGAGACGCGGCGAATCGTTCTTCGGCACAGGTTCCGTGGAAGAACGTGGTATATTCCAATGCAAAGCCGGTGTCAAGCATGAGGTTTACGTCGAGTTCTCGAACGTCAAAGGTCCGGCCGATAACGACCTGGACGAAGTCATTCCTCTCGGTGGACCCGGACTCAGACTTGGCGGAGCAGATGTGCTGGATGCTGATAAAGCTATTCAGGAGAGCGTCGAGTTGGCTAAGGCGGCAGATGTGGCGATTGTTGTCGTCGGTCTCAATGCGGATTGGGAGACTGAGGGTTACGATAGGACCACCTTGGCATTACCAGGACGGACTGATGAGTTAGTATCCGCTGTCCTCAAAGCCAATCCCAAGACGGTCGTCGTTACTCAATCCGTAAGCCGTCTTCAGTATATGCAATTACGACGTTTGCTGATGATTTCGCTATAGGGATCTTCCATCGAAATGCCATGGGCCGAATCAGCACCAGCCATCGTTCATGCTTGGTACCTCGGGAACGCTACTGGGGATGCTATCGCAGATGTCCTCTTTGGCAACGTCAATCCTTCTGGGAAGCTCAGTTTGACTTTCCCGAAGAGACTGCAGGACACTCCCAGTTACGGCCATTTCGCCAGTCAAAACGGAAAGGTAAGATAGCTGTTTCAAGATTCTTGAATCGTGTTTCTAAGGCGACTCCTAGGTCCGATATGCGGAAGATCTATTCGTCGTACGTTATTGTCCTTTTCATTTCTAACATCAACTAAGTGGACTTTAGGGCTATAAACACTACGAAAACATTGGTCTTGCTCCTTTGTTCGCCTTCGGGTATGGGAATTTCGTTTAATCGTACTATCTCATCGACTGATCTGCCTTTAGTCACGGCTTGTCCTACACGACATTCGAATATTCTGGACTTGAGCTCACTAAACCCAAAGCCTCTGTCAACGCGGAAGACTTTGAGGTCACCGTCAGCCTATCTGTCAAGAATACGGGCCCTGTGACGGGAAGCGAAGCCGTGCAAGTCTACATCTCCTTACCCGCCGCACCTTTCGGTCAACTCCACGTGCCCAAGCAACTTCAAGGCTTCGCGAAGGTCAAGGACCTCAAAGCTGGAGAGTCGAAGAAGGTGTCTATTGTTTTAGACAAGTATGCTGTGAGCTATTGGGAGGAAGGCATTTCGAAATGGAGAGCTGAGCAAGGGGAGTACACCGTTTCAGTCGCGGCCAGTTCCTCCGATGTTCGTCTTACTGGCAAGTTCGAGATTACCAAAGAGTTCGAGTGGAGGGGCCTGTAGGAAGCAGAAGAACGCAGAGATAGAAGTACAATCAGATTCAAAAGAATATCGTACACATGAACTTGAGCCAGAAAAGTTTTCATTGGCTCCGCGGGATTCGGATGTTCATTCGGATGCTCTGGGACTTATTCTGGAATTGAAGACTCAAAAGTCAGAGCCTCGAACGCGAGTGAAACCATGTCCAATCCTCTGTCTACGGATTCAGACGATGATTTGGGTGATCTGTTTCAAGTATACTCGGGAGTCTGTGAGCCTTGGTCCTTCGGCTGACCATGTCCCACAGGAGCCTTCCAGACCACCTTCGCCCTTGCCTTCGTTTGCCTACTATACATCAAAATCGGGGAGAAATGAGCTCAAGATCAGACTAGTGGGATCCCATCCTCTCTGGGCACATCACTTGTCCGTAAGCGGCGCGCATGATTCTCTCGTTACTGGACTGACCAGCTCAAATCAGATGGAACGCCGCTCGACGATTTGCACAATACCTAGAAGATAACCCGGAATTTTGTAGGGACAGATTTGTCCTAGAGTTGGGTGCGGGAGGCGCATTACCTGGTCTGATCGCGGCCACCTTGGATGCTCGAAAAGTAAGTCAACTAGACTCTGGTGTGAGTATTGTCTCATGTAAGGCTTGATCAGGTCGTGTTAACGGATTACCCAGACCCTCAGCTGATTCGAAATATCGAGATCAATGTGGAGAATAACATCCCTTATATGACGCGAGATCGTGTGTCTGTGCAGGTATCGTCTTTGGTGGCATGCTTTTATCGGCATCTGACCTCGATCCGTAGGGCCATATCTGGGGAAAGCCTGTTGACCCTCTGTTTGAGAGTATCCGAGACTCAAAGCCACACGAGGCCGGCGGAGGATTTGACATGATAATATTGAGTGACCTAGTTTTCAACCACTCACAGGTGCGAGCTCTCTCGCTCGACTATTGATCATCCTGCTGATTGTGAGACTCGTCTAGCATGATGCGCTTCTCCAAACTTGCTCGCGCGCTCTTCTTTCGCCATCTTCCAATTCCGATCAGACTGGGTCATCCAAGACGCCCTGTCTTCTCGTATTCTTTACCCATCACCGACCCCATCTTGTGGACGAAGACATGGACTTTTTCAAAAAAGCCGAACAACAAGGATGGAAAGCCGAGAAGGTGGTCGAAGACAGGATGGAGGTATGTCTTCTTCAAACTACCTATGCCAAGCCCTCGCTAATTCGCGTGTACAGCCCATGTTTCCGGATGATCCAGGAGATGAGGAAGTTCGTGCTACGGTACATGGATGGCGGTTATGGAGGGCATAACGTGTCCGGGAGCGTGCGGAAGACTCCTTCCTCCGTTGTCGAGATGCTACACTAGGTGGCACCTATCGAGGTGGGCGCTTGTATTCGTTTTATTCGTTCAATCTCTGAATCTCTGATCCTTCAGCTCCTTATACATTTCACGACCATTTATCTATCGCGAAGGCTGTATGAATCGAATATCATGCTTCTTCGTTCCAAGATTAGCATATTCACCTGATCAAATGTCCTCAATACGCACCAATAATCAACAGCATGGCTTCCAACTCGGACAGCCCGGTGGCACAGCTCCGTGCGTGCAAATGCAGCAAGGGGAAGTCCTCTCATCGAGCGTTGCAGATTCAGCGAAGTTGGAAAGAAATACGACTACGATCAGCGTAACCAACAGCCTGAATGGAGCAAACTTCATATCGCTCAGTCGGACTTCGATCTTCGAAGAAACATCGCTTCAGCTTTATCTTGTGCTCCAGTTCCCCTAAGCCTCATCTAGCGCTGTGCGTACCTCATATCTCGACCGTTCAATGCTTATCTCGCGACTTATCGCAAGAGGCCTTCTTCTGATCAGCTGAGTGCCCCACCAGTCATGTGTTATGGACAGCATGCAGTGCGGCAAATCATACCCCTTACATCGTGTGCATCGAGAGGGCTACTTTTAGGCTTCCAATGCCGGCGGCCGCGACTCAAGTCCAAGATAACCTTGCCCCTCTCTAACTGCGAGATTGAACGTCGAATATATCCGTAGCTCTTGAGCATTGTTGCTAGTTCATAACGGACTGATTATCCTAGAGCCCTTAGCGTAGCAGATGCTTCTTTGTGAATTTGATATCAACGAGGCTGTCTGCAGCGAACACGACCGCGGCATTTGGCATACACATTCATACAAGAATATATTATTGTAGTCTAGATCCGTATCATGTCTCTCCAAGATGGACGCCTTTGGTGTGCAAGCCAGTTGTGATTCGCATGTGCCTCTCCGAAAATGTCTCTCTCCCTCGTTCTTCGAACTAAACTTAAGCCAGGTCAGAGACAAATTCGTCACAAGAAGAGAAACACTTGCCAACCACGAAAAATCTAACAACATTCACAACACTTGGTATCACAAGTAGGAGGAATTTTACCCGGGCCTCCACAGCAAGTCATGCAAGGAGCGATCCAAGGATTTGCCTCCGGAAAGGCTACAGCGGTCGCATCGACTTTCTCGAAAGTGAAAAGAACGAGAGCAGATAAAGCAGGAAGGAAGTACGACAATCTCATGGCTTCGAGATTTGGGAGCGTCGCAGGGATAGCGAAGACGTGGAGAAGACGAAGGCAGGTGCAGGGATCGGTTTATATGGAAGGATGAGGGTGATACCCCTGAAAGCAGGGACCGTCATGGGGGGGGGTTGCGGGCAGATAAAAGGTTGTCCACGTGCAATGGTTCTTTCGATGGCGGACGCCAACCGCATAACACCCGCATCGAATAAATCGAAGTGTGAGCTTCGACTCGTGACAGCACGATAGAGGGGTCTGGAATTCGAGATGTAGGAGTTGACAACGAATGAGGAATTGCTGAGATCGATGCAGCAACATCCCGTCTGCTGAGAGGCAAAGAGGCGAAGCCGACTGGGCTGGGTGAGACGTGGCGACGGCATTGGATGCTAAGGGGTCATCGAAACTGATCACCGAGTATGAGCGTCAGCGATAGCCTGCATATGGGATGCGCGAGGTGGGATAGCACACGGAGCCATCGATCAATAACGCCATTCGACGACGATGCTGCCTAAATGGAATAAATAGATAGGTGGTGGAAAGAGGGAGATGCAGCGTGAACGGCACGGGGATATCCTCGGCTTCCTTCGAGATAATGATTGAGATATGCCCCATTTGAAGCCAAGTATACCTGGCTTTGTTCAGTAGGCAGTCGCCTACGATCGACCGTCTGCGTCATCGTCGACGCCTGAGTGATTACTGTCAACTGGCTCCGTCGATACATGAGCAGTGAATGCGATGATGGCTATCGCGAGCAAAGTCGACGAGATGGCTTGCATAGAGTAGATGGGGGTCGGTTGGGTGTTCCTCCCTGAAGCCACCTCTGCTTTATACACGCACCCCACTGGCCGCATGACTTGGTTCTAGACAAGTTCGTAATGTGAGCCCAGGATCCACGGGATTACGATATAGAGACACACGAGCTTTATCTTGCTTCATGAACGCATGCAGAGGTGGAGAACGTGTGATGGTTACGAATCACATGGCTGACTGAAGCCGCACGTTATCGAAAATAAAGCTATAGCTTTGTAGAAAATGTTTGAGAAATCAAGCGAGGGTAGCAGGTGATTGCGCACTATGTCTGGCAACATTTCATGCCTTTTGAAAAAATCGTCAGGCCATGCTGGATGCAAGGGCAGACGCTGATTACGGTCGTAATAGAGCGCCAGGATCAAAAATCAAAACTGATCCGATGATCGGCATCGGCAACACATGATTCGCATCATCTTCGGAGTTCATCGGACTACATCGGCATTGACATATCGGGTAATAGTTCTCTCTCGTGTTAGATACGAGAACATTGTTTGTGTCGTAGAATAAACCCATGTACATGTATCGCAGCAAACCTAAACCTATATATCTGAGCTATTGTACACTGTAGTCTACTCTAACCCTTTATTGCCCCAAGAACGGCGGAGGAGTGGGTGCCGTGTATCCCAAAGGGATTTCATCGTTGAGGTCGGCCTTCACGTCTTCATCGCTGCGCCTGAAGTCGAGCGAGTTGGCGGACGATGGAAGCCAGAGAGAGGAGATTGTAGAAGGTCGGCGGCGAGTGTCTGGAGTATCAGGAGCGACGGAAGACAAACCCAGCTCTTCGCACTTCGCTCCGCAAACGTGTTGCTGCAAGAAGTTGTCGATGCCGGTACGTCCCTGATTCCCGAGGACCTCGTCTTCGAGATCAAAGGTGCTGAAGATTGGATCGTCAATTGTCATATATATCTTATAGCCTCAATGAAGACATACAAATGCGCCATTGAATCGAACAATATGCAACGTTCCGTATCATCTTCCGTTAAGTTACTCGGTTTCATGAACCCTGCGTTCAAAGCATCAGAAGAGCTCGATATGATCAATATCAATCGCTTACCTTGAAGATCTGCAAGGACCACCTGACCCTTCGTCGCAATCACCGAGAAATGAGCCAGGGCATCAGCAGTATTGCCAGCAAAATCGAGGTTGTTCCCCGCAGTCGAAGATCCGGAAAACTTGACTAGTCGACAGGACTCTGGTACGAATGGTTCACAGAGGTACGCTTTGAGTTTCTTCGGCTGTCTCGGAGGGTCGGGTTTCTGAGTCAATGGGGGTGTGGTAGGATTTACATCATTGTCGACGTCGGAGTCACCGTCAGTGTGAGGAGGAGGATGTCCATCAATCTCAATAGCAATGAAAGAGCTAGCTGCATCCATGGCTGTTGCGAGAAGGTGTCAATTTCATGTCACAAGGACTATTATGATCGATCTGCACGCACCAAATATTTCAACCTGACACTCTTTTGCATGTTTTTGGAATTCCGTCAGTAAGATCGTGAGGAGACTGGCACGATAGTTCTCCTTTTCAACGTGGGGATAATGCTGCCAATACTCTGCGCTTTCAAAGGCTTTAATCGTCTTCGCAACATAAAGGTGGCCATTATCCCGCTTAAGCTGTCAACATATATTGTTAGTTACTAGTAATACATCGGATGGATGATGTGAATGACTCATTACGTACCAGGTAAACATGCTTCTGTATTCCGTTGGTGTTGAAAGGGGATGCCGAGATAACACCTTCGTACACAGGACGGCATTCCCAGGTCCGGAAACTGCGAGCGTAAGCTTCAGTAAATGCTGCCTTGAAAATGAGCGGTCGAGTTGGAAGTGAGGTGAGGGTGCGTAGAGGGATCTGCCCTGTGCGCTTTGCTCGTTCGGCGGCAGCATTGCGAATGGGGCCTAATGAAATATCATCCCATGTAATTAAATTCAAAAATATCTTCAAACTCACTGATTGGTTGTGTGTTTGCCACTCGTTTGCGTGGCGGTGAACGCATCTCCAGGCTTGGACGAGGGCTGGTCTGAGTGTTTGATCGTTCTCTCTTATTGGAGACTTCGCCCGCAGGATATGTCGAAGTCGATGGACCAGGCATCGTCACCATGGAGGACACATTCCGTACAGAATTCTCATAGCGTTTCTGTGCCGCTTTCTTGAGTTTTGGTCGCCACAATATATTAAACAAGCTCACCGATATGCTCTGATGATCCAAATAGAGCATAAACCTGAGTGTTCGTTCTGCCAGATCCGCTGACTTCACGTAGACATCTTTGTACTTCTCAGAGCCCATTTCGAGAGATAGCTGATTGAGGGACCACCCGTCTTGATTACCATAAGGTTGGAGGTATTTCAGATCGATGACTGAGCCGCCAGACCACGCCACTTGGAAGTCCTCGCTGTGTATGATCACCATTAATGTTGATCTCAACAGGTATTAAATCGACTCACGGGAACTCCCAGGGAACGCCACACATTCTCTTCCATTGTTTACTCCATCCTCCATCCATCTGCATGACTGTGACAATGGCGTCGGCGAGTATTGTGGTGCCGGGAAACGGTTTCTTGAAGGTTCGAAAACCGTCGGCTTTGGCAGGGAATGGGGTCTTGGGCTTGATACTTTGGAGATAGGTGAGCTTGGTGAGTACAACAGTGACCATCCGAACGGAATTGGCGGTGGCGTGTGCTCGATGTTGACTTTCTTGAAGCTCCTGGGTCCGCGTGCGGTTTGCCTGGAATTTACTGAGTCCTCGGGGCATGGGCGGATTGAAGCCGAGTTCTGTGCTCACTTTTGCAGCAGGACCTCGAGCTCCAAGCTGGAGAGCTAGATATTCGGCGTTGGCGTTGACGTTGGAATAGAGTGGGTAATGGGTCGAGGCTCGCTCAGGACCAGCATTGAGGCGATGAGATTGATAAAGGGCATCGGCATCCATATAACCTTGGGAATCTATATATATACCAATCAATACCATTCATTTGAAAAAATACAGAAATACTGACGAGAAGAGGACGCAACATTTGTTTGAGAAGGCGGCGGCATGTATCGAGCGTCTTGAGCCTCCTCTTCAAGACACATGTCGCATATTTTGCCTTGCAACATTGGATACGAAAGTCCACAATTGCGACACTGGCACTCCTGAAGAAAGAGTTTCAGTATGACGAGTGTCACAGGTTTACTGACACTTACCCTCTTAGCCTTCCATTCGTCCTTGTTAATTTTCTTCTTGTCATATTGAAAGCACAGCGGGCAGAGTCCTTCGGCAAATGCGCATTTGGGGAACTTGCCAGAGCAGCCTGCGCAATGACTGGGATGACGATGAGGTTCCGACATGACGATGATGAGCGGGATGGAATGGCAGACGATGACAGCTGATTCTGATGTGTTTTGGGGGGTGGGGCACGTCTTATAAAGGGCGGAGGGACTTCAAAATTTGTTTCGCAGTTAGTACGTCGGCATGATGGCAGAGGACACCTTTCATTCCCTTCGGTGCAACTGCGCTGTCATTCGATGGTGCAATTGACCTTGCGATGAATTGAAAATAAATATCCCAAGAAATATCAGCTGAAGGACCGAAAAATTATCAGCGAACGAATGAGAGGTGTTGAGTTGAAGCATACGGTACTATGTCGCCCCATAAATTTTGCGAGAGGATTGAATTCAAAGTAGAGCCTCACCAATTAAAATTTGACGAGTCTCTGGTCCTGCAGCGATGACGAGCTCACAATCTTGTTTTCAATAAATCACGACATCCGGTGGCCTAAAAAATCGGTGAGTTTTCGTCAAATAGAATGACACAATGGCAAACGTTCTTGGGAGCCGAACCAATGAAATTCAGAGAGTAAGAAATATGAGGCGGGACCCTTGGTTTCAAAGTCTGGTGGTCTGGAACAATGAGCCTTGAGGCTCGCGTGCGGCAAATCTAATCTAATCAGTATTGACCGGAGCTTCCGGAACTTGCTGAACTCACAATCTTATCTACAGATAATCGCCATATGACTTATTTATGACATCAACTTCCTTTGAAACCTCGGGAGCAGTCGGCAGTATTCCCGAGGCTGAAGCGAACCGAGTGGCATCGTGGAAATCCCTAAAAGGCAATCAGAGCGTCACGCGTAATTGCCTCTAGCATTATTTAAGACTCACTCAGAGGCGATAATTTTGGCATCATTGCTCTTCTTTCTTCACACTCTATCGCTCTAATCATATGTCTCACAACCCTGAGGGCAACAATCAGCATGGCGGCAAAAGTAAGTTCTTGACTTTCGTACTTTGAGTCCATTGTTGATTGGGTACCGCTCCAGTTGAACGTACGCCGGAACTTGCGAATGCCATTCAGGGCTATCTGAATCGCAACATCAAGAACTATGATCACATTCGCAACCTACTTTCTGTCGAGCACAATATAGACATGAGGTCAGTAAGCCGCTCTCTGCATCTGCGTTGTTGTTGATTTAGTACTGAAATAGCAAACGATCGCTTACTCGAGTGATTGGGGACCTGCAAATCCAGACTGCTCGCCTTCGTAATCATGGACTCAGCGTTGAGGAGATCGTCCAATGCGTGAGGGAAAAGCTCATCCTTGATCCAACCTGTGGCCGTGGTCCTGCCTACATCCAGGAGTCCCTCAAGCTTGAGGGAATTCATATTCCCATGTAAGTCTGAGATTTTTAGTTCGTCAACAGAAGCTATAATATAACTGACCCATAATGTTCCAGAAACGATATTCGAGCGGTCATGAAGATGCTGGAGCCCGAGGGATTCTTGATTCGCCATCCCGATTTTCACCGCCGCAATGTCCACACCGGCAAAGTCGTCAGCATCGGACCAAACGAAACGTGGGCGCTTGACGGACACGAAAAACTCACGGCAATTGGGATCTCAATCTACGGCATACGAGATCGGTGGGGCAAGGTCCTCAAGTTTCAAGTCGTCCCTAATGCTCGCAATGAATATGCTGTTGAGTATGCTTATTTACGCGTGGTGTTTGAGTCTGGAGGTGAGTTGCAACGACCTTGAAGTGTCTGATATTAATATGCTCACCGTGACGCAGGTATTCCACTCACTGTATCGACGGATAAGGGCACTGAGACGGGTGGCATATACGCTCGCCAAGTCTCTCTGAGGTTGGTTTTAGTTCTCTCGCCTGATATAGATCATCTCCTCGACACTCTTGAATAACTTAGAGCTACCTTTGCCCCCGAAATCGATGCTAACGAGATTCCGCCATTCATATTCATCAAAAGTACCCGTAACATCAGTATTGAGCGAGTATGGAGTACGTTTCTGAAGAAAGAAGGACGAAACCTTCAGAAGATGTGGAATGATGGCGAAAAAATATCTGGATTCATCAAAGGCAATCGCATTCATCGGTGAGTTGCTAATTTGCATCCGAAATCTCATTTACTAACTTGATTTGTCAGTGCGCTGGCAGATTGGATCTGGATACCTCTGGCTCAGGCGTCGATTGATGCCTTCGTCGAAAGCTTCAATAATCATAAGGTCAGGCGTCAACCTGAGAAACAAGGACCTTCGGACGCACCATACTGGTATACGCATCAGTTTCCGGAAGAGTTTGGGGGTGAGAACGTACTGATTAAGGGAGATATGAAATTGATTGAAGAGATCATGGAGAATCATCCAGGAAGGGAGGCGATGAAGTTCTATCCAGACTGGTTTGCACCATTAGCAGAGGAGGCATATGCGAAGATTATGAAGCCCAAACTCACCCTGAAAACGGCTTGGAGAGTCTTCGCGCAGATGCTGGTACCATTAGACGTGCTCATCCGAGACCTCGATTTCGCACGGATTGAACAGCTAGCCATTAATCGTGAAGAATAATGACAACGCTATACTTAATTAGGCACTTGTTTGACTGACAGCTATTGCAGCTCGACGTGAATGATCGCAACGCCTCTCGATTTGATAACAAACAAAAATTGCCGTCACTCCAGTATTCCCGGTCAAAACTCGGGTGGTATAGACGAAGACGGACATGATGTTCATTTGAAACGTGGAGTTGATTAAAAGTATCTGAAACAGAGGCACGTACACGTCAGTCTGCGATGCGACATGATGAGCAAACAAGGAGAATTAGGAGCACCTTTTTGGTTAAATACATGACACGTTGGGTAACAAAAGCATGGTTTAACAGTTGCTATATTTCCATAAGCTCTAGGACTGCGATTTATTAGGGTCTTGTAATGAAAACACCTCCTTGAGCACAATGTTGATTTGCTTTGAGTCCTTGTTCGATACGACCCTCAGGCACGCGAGAGATACGCCCGCAAGCGAAAGTCAACGTGATCACGTTGACTTTTGGCGTTATGATGTCATTCAGGCTAGCCGGGGTTTCGCCGAATCATGACTTTATTCTTATGACTAATGATCGCTACGGCCGAACTCTCTTACCCGATGCCGATCAACGGATCAGTTTCGATTTTTGATCCTGGCGCTCTATTACGACCGTACGCTGATGGTGGTTGAGCGCTGAGCTCAGGCTTGATTTGGCTCTGTTGTTATCGCTTAGTCATGCTTCGCTTAGTGTCAATAGTGTGAAGCGTCATGATCATTTCTTATCGCTGTCGATTATTCAGTGTAACTTGAACATGTGACTCGAAGGAAAGATGCATTCTCAAAACATGTATCGCAGCGTAATATTTCGGGATTGTGTATTCTCTGATGTGCGTACATTGGAAGATTTTCCACAATTCGAGCTCGCACTGGCTTGCCAACGCCCACTTGTCAAGACTCTAGCGACCCTTTGATCAACAGTGCGTTCATATAGTATCGCAAGAGTCCGTGGTATGAGATAAGTCTCAGATAGAGTTGTATCTGATGAACTGAACCAATGCCCGCATTTCGTTTCAAAAGCTGTGACAAGCTCATTTTAGTTCGGCGTCTCCGGACAGATCCCCAACATGCTACTGACCGAGTACGAACGCAACATCCCGCCGCACATCTTATACCCGGCGTCATGCAGACATCTGGGTTACAGCCCGCGCATTGCGGCGGCAATGGCAACGGCTCGGCGACGGTAGTAGCCGCAAAGGCGACCAATAAAGTGGTGACTGCAGTGAATGAGATGAACTTCATAAACGACACAGAAACCTTGATAGATTAAGAGACTCACATCCAAGCGACTTTATATCTTTTGTCCCGCGCCGATAAAACTAGTGAGAAAATTGAGCCATATAGATATTCAAGATACATATGCCTCCATGCATGGCGGCGTCACGCGGTAATTCAAAAGGCGGAGGCGTTCTCATCGAGCCACATGAGCCTCATCGCGAGCGCATCATGGGAGACCGAGAATTCGGCGGCAAGCTGTCGGCATGAAAGTCGTAAGCGACGTATCGGCACTGCTTTTCAAGTCTGGCACTTTCTAAGATGTCCAGCTCCTCCTGGAAGATAAGGTGCATCGTTTTTTGAGGATAGATTTCCAGATGGCCCAAAGGTCATAGACCAGGTAATCGCGACACGACTCGAAGATAGTCGGGAAAGAAAAGATTCAGAGGCATAGACACCTTGAAGTTAGGTTCATCATCTATAAGATGATCCCAAAGGGAAAAAAAACCTGGGAATAGTATGATAGCATAGCCAGAGGAACATCGCAGATCGACTGTGTCGGCGGAATAAGTTCTCGATGCCAGACCACGACAACAGATGTGGATGCGATGATGGGACAATATGGTGAGAAAAGATGGATGATAGCGTCAAACAAAAAGTTCGCCTTCGAACACCTTGACAAGCGTCTGAGCAGCGAGGTCAAGTGGGACGTAGAGGAGTAGTAGCAGCGAGTGATGCAAGGTGCTGACATTTTGCTCCGTCGGGACATGCCGGAAGCAAGTGCCTGATCGGCATAACCGGCGTTCTCAAACTCGAAAGGCAAGATAGCGTAACAAAAACAAAAACAAGATCGTTCCCTTTTTGACAAATCAAATCCCTGATAGAGAAGGTATGTCATGAGATTTACCGGAGAAAACGCCCTTCCGGGAGAGGAATGACCACGCTTGGATCCTTAGACTGCTCAATCAGAGTCAATTTGAATGACAGGATCACCGGAAAGGAACGAGAATGGATAGGGTGCTCCACAGTACAGGGGCCCAAAGGCACTAATCAGATGCTATCGAGGTCATATCTTCTTAGATGGGTGGCTGCCCTAGTTTTCCGACATTCACGTCGCCAAGTCCAGTGTGTCGACTCCACATTCAAGGGTGTGAGGTAGCTGATCGACAGCATTGAATTCATACAATAGACGCTATCTCGAAATCATACGGGAAAGGTAGGAAAGTTGGTTCGACGGGCGAAGCTTGAATGCCGGAAGGGTTCGGGAGGCTTTCCGCAAGGGTCCCGAGCTACACAACACCCAGTCACCAAGTTACGTTCCATGGATCCTGAGCTGACTAGGTAGAAAAGACACGAGAATGTATTCTCTCCCTGGCCTCGGTGTCGCCATCGGGTCATATGGAGAGGTCGCAAGGCATAGATATGCCTGCGGCCGGGTTGCATGATTCAGAATGACCTTCGATTACCCAAAGACTGGTCTCGCAGTGACCGAAGACATCGCTACCGCCCTAGTCTTATTGTGACTCCAGGTGATGCCGTCGAGGAACTCGGTGATACCAACCAGTGTTAAGAACCATGTTGCATCTTTCAGGAAAATAGATATCGCCCGCATAAATGAGCAGGAATGACCGAGGAGTCTTTGGTCGCGACTTATTTTTCTAGAGCAACCTTTAGCATAACAAAGGAGTAACTGGGACACAGAGAGCCTCGGCAAATATTTCTGGAGCTCGACGAATATTTTCGGATGTCTTGGAATTTCGATCGCTGATGAGCTGTTTGCGGAAAGGATCTCGTTGAGAAGGGTCATCGATCATTGGGTGATCGCATCGACGCATCCTGATTTACATTGAACTTCTTGAGCGCCCCGCCCAAAAGTGCCAGTGACGCGTACCGATTTTTTTCCCGGCAGTTAGGCTAGGCGGATGTGAAGATTAAGAGACCAAGTTCACGGTTTTTAGCAGTTGACTATAGTCGATATCTGTACCTTTGCTACCAGTATCTGGCTAGAGATCCGAACGCGATGGGAATCGTGAGTGTTTGACAAAAGGTGTTGATTATTATTTCCGGTTGTTGCGATGACAGGTGGAGATAGTGAAGTTGGCGAGATGAGAGCACCCTGCCTGGGTAATTTCCGGCGGCTAGCACGCTGTCGACGATCCCTCTCGCTTAGCGATCTGAAGTGCTCTCAGGTTGGTCCACCACAGGTAGCATCACTGAAAAGGGGCCCCGAATGTGACTTGACTAGCGTGCGTGGAGTGCTTTCGCGATGAGGTCGGTTGACTGAAAAAGCGCTTCCTACCGGTATGATGACTCGGATGGTCCTACCAAGAAATAATCAGGAAAGAAAAGCAAGTCATCAGGGGAATATAATCATGATATACCAGACTTTTAGACGGTGTTTCACGGCAGCGTCGGTAGCTGACTTGCAAGATGGCCCGTTAGCTTGCCCGTCGACGTCGGTGAGAGTCTGCAGTTTGATGACTAAGCATCAATCATCTTTCCTCTCGACCTCGTCGCCGCCCGATTTGGTTGTTGACTCGCTTAGCCACGCAGCGGCGATCAAATGATCTGACGCAGCACTTCGGCTCTATGGCCCCTCAAAATTAAATTGATGTCTCGATGAAATGCCCAAAATTACGGTGATCTAGGCAGATAACCTTCCCCTTATGGTTTGGACAAAGTGGATGCGGTCATGATGCTATGCATGCCGAGACTAAACGCATGGTAATGGTAGGGGTACACTCCTCAGCTCCTACTCTCGATTTCTCAGTTTCCGAAGAAAGCGCTCGTCAAACCCTATCACACTTGAATAAGACCATTCGTCACTCATTGGCGAGTTTTGGCGAGGCAAGGAGATTTTTTCCATTTATGATGGTAAAGGGTGCCAATTAACTCGCTAGATCCCAGGTCGCTTCCATTGTTTTTGTCCTGCCTGGAGAGTTTCGTACTAGTGTATCCTGGGTCTCCGACCGACTAACGACTTCGTGGTCGTCAGAACAGTGCCCTGCTTTTTTTTCGGGACATCGGTTGCCTGTACGCGACGAGTCAGGCTATAGTGCATTTGTTGCCCGAGATACTGGCGGGAACACATCGATCGAAATCTGAAATCTCCTAGATCCTCCGGCGCTGTACTACTGTCTTCGTTTCGGCTTTCAAAAATTGCCTTTCTCGCGTAGTCCGACGCCAGTAGCATGATATAGAGCGGAGACAAAGGGCAAGATATACCGAAGCCGAAGCTTGAAGCGTGAGGCGTGAAGCTGACTGACCCTTTCTTGGGACGTCCGGGTAGCGATCATCACTACCTGTTCAGCATCGATCATCGCCTTTCATCCACATTCCTTTGAGGGATCCGATGCCTCTGCATGTGGACAATAACCAACGAGAAAAATCTGAAGAGTATAAGAACTCTGGAGGGCTCTCCAGTCAGCCAATAAACCTTCCTTTTCTACTCTTCCAACAATGCCTCCCAGATCCACAGCCGACGCCGAAGGAGCAGTGAAGTCAACCCTACAACGGGGAAAGGCTTGCTTAGCATGCCGGTCAGTACTTTGGTTCATTAGCAAAGCAATTGTTGAGACGGACATTACAGACACCGTAAAATGGTCAGTGGTCTTTTCAGGCCGTAGTATATTGTCCCATTCATCCTCCTTGTAGAGATGCGACAGTGCGAAACCCGTTTGCGGTCAATGCGTCAACAAAGGACGGCCGGAAGACTGCGAATACGACGCCGGCGGCATACGTTCTAGAACACGAATGTTAATGGAGAGCGTTGCACGGTTGGAGAGAACTGTTCAACAGTGAGTTAGCTCCTAGGACACTCGGGTTCCTGTTCATTGAAGTGATTGTTTGACAGGCTGGAAGGCGCGAATGTACCACGGACGGAACCTGACATCTCGTACTTTTCTGAAGACATGGTGCCAACATATCCCATGATGGATCCCGGCTCTCTTGCCACAATGCCGGACCATGCTTACGCCTCGTCGAGCGCATCTCCGTCCATTGTAGAGCAAGAACAGAATTTACACTGGACGGTCGATGAGCGTCAGGTTATCCCAATCGGACCAATGCTGTGCGGAAATCGCGTTATTTGCTGTCGTCAATATTTAAGTCTCGCTATAGAATATCCGCATTCCTCCCCCATGCCGACCAGTCGTTCTTGACTCGGACGCCCCAAGTTGGCCAGTGGGTACAGCTGCAGCTTCAGGCCGCGCAACCTACTATAGGAGTCGCTGGAGCGCCTCATCCTTCCTTGATCAATGCCATTTATCTGTGGGGAACGCATTTTTGCGCTGATCAAGAAGCGAAGACTTGGTCGGATCTGTTCATGGCGAGAGCGATTGAACATACCTTCAAAGGGTTGGAGGCTCATAACCAGAACTATGTCTTGGACATGATCCAAGCGACCGTGCTAGTGGGACATTTCCTCCTCATCAGTGGCCAAAAGGCAGAAAGTTCGTATCAAATAGCAGCTGCCGTCTCCCTTGCCACCAGTTTTGGTCTTCATCAGCTTGCCATGCTTTCGTCATCGTCTACTACCGGAGGTCCCAGCGAAAACAACAGTCCATTGCGGCCTCCCAGAAATCGCGAAGAATTCGAGAACAGAGTGGAAGTATTTTGGAAAGTATTCGCGGTGGACAAGATTTGGACTTTGATTCATTCCGGCGCTGCTCACATGGCTGACGGTCCCAATCCTTTGACGAGAATCACTACACCATGGCCCGGAAGAAGCGGTAGACGGCATCCGGTCAGTCCAGTTCGTCCTGCCTCCGAGTATAACGGATTTCAGTAACAAAATTCTAGTCTTAGGTAGAACAGACAATCAAAGCTTGGAGCCTATCGCAGTCCGACCAGACGAACCAAGGCGATTCGACCCTGACTTCCTTTTTAAAGAGTCTCGCCGCAAACGATATGGTGGCTCAGTTAATGCGAATCGTAGATAATGGTAGGCCTCTTCTGAAATCCCGACTCCGTACTTTTCGAACGGTTTTGTTTTGCAGGAGGGTCGCGCGAACGAGTGATGGCTGGTATTCAAGAGCTGGACTCCGTCATCCGGCGATTGAATATATCATTGCCAGGCGTTCAACCTCAAGGGTCACAAACACTCCCTGATCGATACATCATCTACGCCCGCGGGGTGACAGCATTGGCAATGCTTCGTTTGCATGCGAGGACTGCGGGAGAAATACCACGTTCACGAGATCGTCAAATACTTGCTGCGAAACAAACAGTGAGCGATATTCGGATCCTCAGTTCCATGAACTGTGAATGGAGTCAACTTCATCCTCTTTATATTGTAAGATTTCCGTACGACTAACCTCTGTAACCACGCTCACCTGTATTTGCGCTGCAGCCCTGTCTGATGAGCACTGTCGACGTTGTCAGGCAAGAACATACCCGATGTTCGTCACGACCTGAGCTCGCAAATTCTCTTTCTGCTCTCGAAGGAGACTTAGCCGCATTGAGAAGCGTGCTAGCTATCATGTCATCAACGAGCTCTGTCAGTGGCGCGGCGCCCGCTAGCTCCTGATCATGGTGGACAGCTGGTCAGGATTACGTCAGGATTCCCAATCCAGGGTCCGAATTATGAGATCTTAGATTTCGACCTGAAGCGCGCGTTTTCTTTCAATCGATAGACTATCCAGTTGTCAGCCTATTTAAATAAATTATTTAAGTTACCCCGGTTCTGAGTGCATCGAAGACAGGCTGCCAGCCCTGCGAGTCCTGGTCGGCTACACCTCCGACTCGGGTACGAGATCTCGCGGGCGGGCTTCTTATCTCCTGTAACTCACCGCCCGATCTGCTAGTGATGCTGATCATCTCCTAGCGTATAAGACCAGCTTAGCTTCGATAGCCAACCCACGCGTCCATCCTCTGTCCGGCCCCAAAGCTCCCAACATTCTTGAAACCGATCCCCAGAGCAGACTTCCCTCGCCAACTTAAAGATCACATATAATACTGTACCAGGCTCCGCCATGTCATTCGACTCATCTCCCAATGTTACCGAGTTTTTGAGCATGACCTTGAAGGCCGAACATATCAGCGATCAATCGGAACTTAAATCGATTACCGACGTTGTAGAAGGGCAGAGATCAGGCGGGTTTCAAGCGCAGTATCTGGGTTTTAGGCTGGAACAACCGGATATCCTGCAGTGGTTTCTTAGTGGGTCATCGATCGCTACCCCGATCAGACCGATATTTTCCGATGAGCTCTCTAATTGATTTCTATGCCTAGATTGGGATAAATTGGAAGACCATAAAGCGTTCATGGCATCAGCTACTTATGGTCCTTTCAAGGCTCGCGCGGGTGGGATTCGAGCTGCGGGAGGCATTTTTGAAATGGTCCACGTTCCCTTGTCACCATGGCCACCGATCGCCTTCGAGGCACCCGTCACAGAAGTGCAGATGCTTCACTTGAAGCCTGGATATTCGTGGGAAACGTTCAAGGAACCGTTGTTAGAACTTGTCAATGCTTGTCAGACGGAGGGACCGGGAGCTGTGGCCGGATCGGCATCGTCGGGGGTAGCAGTTGAAGACGAGAAGCTTATTGTGACGGTAGCAGGATGGGACAGTGCCGAGGTACGTCCGGAAAAGAGAGACTGGTCATAAATTGCTGACATGACACATTTCGTAGTCTCACACAGCCTTTGCAGAAACTGAGCGATTTAAAGAACTTGCCATTGCCGTCCGAGAGCAGGTGGAGAGCAAAACGTCGTTTCATGTCACGCTGACAGACAGAAGGGTGGCCGAGAAGTTTACTTGATTCGTACTTGGATGGCTAGTGTCGATGCAGTGCGCGAGGAGATAAAGCACCTCGGGTCGATATCTCTAGGTTTCAGCAGATCAGCAAATTGTAATTATATTAAATCTGGATGTAGACGAACCGGGGAAAAACAAAAGTAGATGATGTTTCAAGGCGGGAAGAGCTCATAATGAAAATGAAAATGAAAATGAAAGTGCTTGAGGTGTAGGAGGATGTCTAAGGGGCGACCATAGTTCGGTGACGAACACCTGCCACTGCCAATAACAAGATGTCGAGCGAAGCGTTTCTTCGGAATTGTAGTATCTGGCATAGCGCAGTCGGATATCAATAGTCTCATAACGAAAAGCATATCCAGGTGATAGACCTGCGAGTTACGCCGATGTGGAACACCCGGAAACTTAGAGAGACGATGAACGGCATGATTCATCGTTCGAAACTGGCCGCTGTATACGAGCAGTCGAGTGAATACCAGTACTTTTGTCGACGCCATGTCTGCCATGTCCTCCTAGTGAGCGTATACTGTAATCGTCGTCGTTGAAACATACAGATGAAAAAGAAAATCAACTAGAAATTGTCGCACCGAGCGAGTAAGATGGAAAGAGTCGAAAGACGACGGGCAGGAAAATCAATAGAACTGATCAGCTGGATCATTTTTTGTTTTCGAAGGATTGGTAAAGCAGCCTAAACCCTTCACACTCTGAATAATAATGGCAGACCCACCCTTGATCAACGAACTCACAGCAAACTGCTCAAGCCTTGGTTGGTTCGCAAGCTCGGCCACCCTCGGCCGAGGACGTTACGAGTTTGTGACTGGCCAACCTTGGTCGGCCGAAATCGGAGTTTCATCCATGCTATCGTCCAAAGAACATCACTTTCACCCCGACTGAACCTCTCATCGGTTTGTCTCAGAATTATGGGCGCCGCCAACAAGCATATCGTATTGACCAGTGCTGCACTTGTCCTCGTGCTCGACGTGCTGTGAGAAATTCGGGCCTTGACTCTGAGCTAGATCAGGAAGCTGTTCCGGAAGACTGGAACATCGAACGGTGACGCTCTGAAGTCGTCTACGCAACCCGTCGATTCAACGAGTTACTTGATGCTAAACTGTTCAAGATTTCTGGAATTGCGTGCTACCGTCTCGGACAGGAATTTGCCAGAATGCGGGAAGTCTGCCCGAAATTGTGAGCGGACCCGTAGTAATGCATGCGGTGACTCGTTCCAGAACAGAGTCTTGGTGTACCAGGCCTTCAATTCGCCCACAAGGTTAATACCTTGCTCATCCGATGTGACTTCAGGCTAGAGATTGACGAGACTCCGACTCGGACCTGAGAACCACCGGAGTCGGCACCTACTCGCGCTGGACAGAACAACGAAAATGATGTTCAATCGTTCTATGTTCATGACACTACCTCGGGCAACGATGACCAAGCATCTGAGAGCAACTCTTGAACGCTTAGAAGGCGCCGATTGTAGAGCGACCCAAGATATTTAAACTGGCCTGGCAGGCAGACAATCTTCACTTCGTCACTTACACTCCAACCTAGAAACTCCTCTCTACACATATCAACTCGTCTCTCCAATGCCTTCTCCAGCCGAAGATCTTGCCACCACCGAAAGGAACGAGTGAGTACCTACAGTATCCAATTATGTATGCGTTGACATTGTGATCTCTAGCATCTATCCCGGTATTGAACCCACTCTCCACTATAAGAATCAGACGTACAAAGGCAAAGTTGTCTTCCTTACTGGTGCGAACCGCGGCATCGGCGAAGCCACCGCTTTGTTCTATGCTCGTGCCGGTGCAACTGTCTCCCTCGCTGCTCGGGACCCCACACTTCTTGAGGCGGTCAAAGCGAAGATCTTGAAGGAAATCCCGTCTGTTCAAGTTGCGACTTTCCCGACCGACGTTAAGAACGTCGAGCAAGTCAGGGCCGCAATAGAAGGAACTGTTGCCAAATTCGGCAAGCTCGACGTCGTATTTGCGAATGCCGGTATTGCCGATCGATGGATCGAACGTACGCTTTTCACACTGCATGTCACTTTGAAATTTCACTCATTGCGATATTAGCTTTTACTGCCACCGACCCTAATACGTGGTGGAATAGTATGGAAATCAATCTTCGCGGTGTATACAACGTTGCTCAGTATGTTCTCAACACCCACCATTATCCGTCATTCTCATTATCTTCTAGTTTCGCTCTTCCGCATCTTGACAAGACCGGCGGATATTTCGTCTCCACGTCTTCCAAGCTTGGAGTGTATCGCCAGCCTTTCACCAGTTCCTATGCTATTGCGAAGCATGCCCTCATCCGCTTGGCCGAATTCATCGCTATCGGTATGTCTAATTTGACTGCGTCGGTGATGTCGCTGACACATCTTCTTCAGAACATCCTCAGGTCAAGTCGTATGCTCTCCACCCGGGCTTGATCAAGACTGGTGCTACCGATGTTAATCCCGGCATGTGGGACTGTCCAGATAGTCCAGAGCTTCCTGCTGGTACTATGTTGAGGCTTACGTCTGGAAAAGAGGACTGGCTTGCCGGAGGGTATGTTATTATCTCGCTCGCTGGGTGCAAAGTCGCTGATCGGACTTGTCATTAGATATGTATCCGCCAACTGGGACTTCGACGAGGTCAGTTCTAAGTACAAAGAAGGGATCATTGCTCTTGGCGGCGTCGTCAGTCGCCTCACCGTTCCCCAGTAGTAGATTTCAGGATCGATAGACACCCAGATTAGAAAATTAGGAGTCGCTATCAATAATTTGATATTGTTTGACTGTTTGAGTTACCCCGCATTTTCGACGCTATCTTCACGATAGCCAAGACCTTTTCGAATTTCGATGTCCTTGAAAGAAGGTGCAGAGGAAGCAGACCAATTATGTCGGCATCGATGCCGAAGGCGGGTCTGATTATAGGTCTGATTTTGTATTCATTTCAAAGTCCGCCACATCCGCTGTTCCAGGCTTATCGTTTAAAAACTGAAGCTCTCGCCACTAACAAGACTCCGGTCGAGGATACGATAGAGGATGATTTCTATCATCGCGGGCGTCACTCAGCTCCTTGGAAGTTGTAATTGTTTCTGTTGCATCCACTGGGCCTGCCACACGAATTTATTGGCCGAGTCCAAACTCGGAACACCAGTTTCGTGATTCTTTCATCTGCCACGGTATTGGAAGCAATCGAGTCCTCCAGGGTGGTCAGGTGAGGGTGCCAGTCATTCCAATCTTGCGTAGTTCCTGGCTCATTTCCGATTCTAGCCATTCTGTTAGTCAGAAAACTGGGCATTCCGACTCGGAAAGGGTTAAATTGTGCGCCTGGCTGGCCAGCTGATTCGAATTAGAAGGGACGGTGAGTGATAAGATCTTCCATATCTCAAAGAGGAGCCTCTCATATACGTTTATAGTAAAGCTTAGTCACTCCATGGCTAACTTCGGCAAGGAGCTTCAAGCCCAAGCTATTGAAATATGCAGTCCCCAGATGTGTAGATTGTATACATGTAATCATCTCCCCCACCTACCACTACCATTCTCGCTCGACCAGTTTACTCATGTTTCCGACGTCTGAAACCCAGGATCTCCAGGTGACCTTGCATCATGCGTACATATACCTCCTTCGCGTTATCGACGTCGATACTGACCGTCATCCAGAGTCTATCCCGGCGTTGACCTAAATCATCATTTCAAGACCCACTCATACAAGAATAAAGTGGTCTTGATCAGTGGCGCTGCGGGACGTCTGGGCAGGACTACCGCTCTATTTTACGCGCGCTGTGGCGCTTCTCTCAGCCTCTTGTCCAATAGCATCCAACAGCTTTCCGGACTGAAGAGTATCATTCTGGAAGTGGTCCCCGGCGCTAATGTTGCCACTTTCAAAACAGACGTGCGAGTCGTTAGACAAGTGCAGGCGGCTATAGAAGGCACCGCCGCGCTATTCGGACGCCTCGATATGTGTTTAGCGTTATCATCACTAGAACCTCTTGCAAATCTTCAGAGTCCAAGTGAGATTCATTCAGCTTCACCTGATAGGCCGTTACTGATTCAGATAAAAAGTAGCGGAACCCGATCCATATGCGTGGTGGGACGTGCTGGAGACAAACGTCCGTGGAGTATACAACGTCGCGCAGTAAATCAAAGTTGGAATTTCAATTGAAAAGCATCGTTGATAAGAAGCGAACACAGCTTCTCCATGCCTTACCTCGAGCAAAACCAAGGCTACTTTCTCATGATGTCATCGCCTTTTGCAGCTCAACTGTTTCCTGCCGCCTGTCCTTTCAGCGTCTCGCGGGATGCTTTGAGTCGGATGAACGAATACATCGCGCAAAGTACGTGTTAATATCACCCATTTCGCAATTTCCTCTCATATGACGTCAGATCACCCGAAAATCAAAAGCTTCACCGTCAGCCCGGGATTCCTGCCGGAGGATAATATGGAATACAGTGTGCAAACTGGATCAAGGGATAGCATAGATGAAGCTGAGTTGTCTGCCGCGACAATCATACGGTTAACGTCTGGAAAGGATGATTGGTTAACTGGACGGTGCGTTTGAGGTTTTGCGCACTAACAAAGGATAAAGGTCTGAATCTGATCGCAGATTCGTGTCATCCAATTGGGATCTTGACGAGCTTGAACTGGCTTGGAAAGACCTTGTCCTCAAGCAAGATGCTTTGGTCCATAGACTGTTGCTTCCGGTTCGGCCTCCCATTGGCTCTAAGAAATGAACAGTTTACCAAGCTCTTCCCTCCATGATTTTTGTCGAAAGCGAAGATCTATATACTTGTTTTGATAACACATCATTGTCTCATTCTCGCATAGTCCGGTGATGATGTAGCGGTATTACAGTGCGATTAACTTCCAAGCTCAGGGAAAAATTGTCGCCTGATCCTGCGATCGTGGAGATCGTGGAGGTCACAACGACACCTGGTTAATCAGTTTATCAATTCGCAATGGGATTTTCCAGCTGGTCACAATATACACGGACCGCAATTGCGGTGCGCCAGTCCCGAAAACTATCACGGCTGTCGGTAACCTTCATATACCGTCGGCCGTATTTTTCTGACCGGCCATCATCGTGCCGATGGAGCTGCTTCAAGATGTGTCTCGTGGTCTCTCCAGAACGAGGAATCGACAGTTCACGTTTATGCATGATTGTCAATGTGCTCTGAGCCTTTGGTTTGGATGGATGACTCCGGCAGTATTATAATGTTACCTTTCGAGATGCAGTTGTTTATAATCGGTATCGAAGCCGATAATTCCAGTACCATGGGTGATCTGGTTCGGCTCAAACACCATGGTTGCGATGTCAGCAGATGGAACTTTCAATCGTTGGTCCAAATCGTTGCTTTCGGCAAGTCATGCGTCGCTTTACCCACGCCGAGATAGGGTATGGCATTCTCCGGAGCGACCATCTGAGCAACAGCAGGCATATGGAGGCATTCTGTTCATGAGCCCTCACCGTCAGAGTCAATCGTTGCGCTGGCCATACCAGAAAAATGCAGGAAAGACTGTATCCCCAAAGAGCCATCACATCTCGTGGCATTTGCTTCCGAGATTGCAAGCCGATTGGGGTTTGGCAAACATCCGGCAACTATCGCGGTCATCTCCAAGCTTCTGATGGCGGCGACTTCGAAGTTCACATGAGAACAAGAACGAGGGTCTTACATGTATACAACTTGAGTTGAATGACAAAGCACGGAGCAACATATTGTTCCAGCATGCTGACTGTCGATTGGGTCCACTGGTCTTCGACATACCAGAGCCAAGGAGATCTGCATGGTGTCCGCGTACGTGGCATGCTTCATCAAAGCCATTGGCCGCTAGCCTCGGAAAATAGCGGAAGAAGACGCCACAAAGCTCTTGAGAAGCATCCTTGTACCAGTGCAGGGTCTAGAACAAGAATCCACGTTCAACGAATCTTGGATGCTTTGCGTAATCTGATTGGAACGGCTAGATAATGAAATTGACACGGCGAAACTTGGCGTCAATTAACAAGCGAAAGCCAGAAGAGCTGAGAAACTTGGTTCGCTGACAGCTTTTCTCACAGATGCATTCCCTACAAGGCAATGAAAGCGGAGGCTTTATGAAACCATAATTGTCCGTCGAGGCACACGGAGCGAATCACGAGCTTGGACCTGATTCAGAAGCTTAGGGGTATAGGCAATTAGAGCGGTAGAAAGGGGATGCAGAAGGTTCATTTACCCTGGAGTCGGGACGGGGTAGATGCTGACCACGTGAAGCGTCGTAGGATCGGCCAGTCCACGAAAACTGCGTGCTTGCCGGATAATTGAATTTTCCTGCTCGACTCCGTGTTCTGGTTACGGTCCCAGTGAACACAATTGGTGGCGCCGGGATGAGATATCTACATTTGAGTTGCTTGGAGGAGATGTTGCATGAGCTGAATGTGGATTTTTCGATGAATGCACATGCGCGGCGATTAAAGATAACGCACTTATACATGTGAGATTGATTGATTATTCAATTGATGTTGGTCTGGCGGCAGCGCACATTTGATAGGAGGCCACTGTTGGCACGGTGTCTCTACTGTCCAAACGGATGTAAATATCGCTGCGTGAACTACGCTTCAGATGAAGTGAAAGCGAACGGAGTGAAATAACCGGTGAATGCTGATTTGAACGACCGGTTCACATCCTAGAGAATGAATGGTCAAATGAATGAAAACGATGACAGACGTGGGATCAAGCAATTCCCCATTCTGCAATGAAGAGATCTGACGCAGAAGCTTTACGTCAGATGCTCAACTCGTCGTGAGAACAGGGGATCTGCCTAGAAATGGTCAGCGGCGAATTCGAATAGACTTGAATTGAACGCCGGATTAGGTACCGCACTTTATGTCCCAAATAAAATATCCTCATCAGGCTATCGATCAAAAAATCTACGTCAGTACAAATCACAGATATCAAACGCGCCATCTCGTCGGATGCGCGATCGTTGAACAAGTTGAGTGGCGTCGGGATGTCGGTGAGTCGAATTTACGGCTATCTAAAGTTAAGAATAAGCCGATCGTCTCGAAGGGACATGGTACCCCTGGGCAATTAGCGGAAGAAAATTTGAAGTGGAGTCAGGCACGTGTGCCTGAAGGCGCGCCGTCCGGCGGATTTCGGAACTGAGGCTTCCTTTCCTTCCCGCCATGCGTCGGGAGCCGCAACGCAACGTTCAACGACATTCAAGACAGATCCATTGGATCTGGTGACCCCGCTCACCCTCTCTTCAAAATGTTATAGCGTCTTTGGATTAACCTATCAGAAGAAACATGAGATCGGTCCGGCGTCATGAGGGAAGCCTATCATGGCAACATTAATGACGGCATCGTAATGTCTTCCACCGTGCACTATAGACTATTTGGGCGGCCTGTTTCTCAAGGATATTGGAAGTTGAATCATCGTATGTGAGTGGGTCTCGGGGTTTCGATGTCCGAATCATACTGATTTCATCTGATTTGAAGTTCACTGACTGATCATCACCGGTGGTCGAGAGTCCGTAAAATTAACCAATTTTTGTCAGAATTTTGACAACTGTTTTATGTTAGTTATCATCCTAGACCTAGCGACTTGTCTCGTGATGTTACCCTAACAGGATACCAGCCAGTTATTATGATCACGAAGACTTTATTAATTTTCGGTTTCGGCGGGCAGAGACATATCATGTAGATGGCGTCAACAACACATGTCCAACCCTACCTCGCTTAGCGCTCTCTCATTCATTCTCAACAACAGCGCCCCAATTCTCCAATCCAGCCAGTATCTTACATGTACGAGATCCCAGATCCGTGTCCGAATTGTATTTCGCCTTCTCGACTTCTTCTCCGTCGCTGCAGACCTGTCAACAGGCCGGACAACAACCCTCCGATGTCTCTTCTGAAGTTACATGCACGCCTCCACGGCGAATCTGCATTTCTTGAGACTTGCTCCATTGTCGGACCCTCAGAGGGCCGGCTCTGAGATTTACAGGACCCGCGGGCTCCGTCCCATGTTGGATCTTTGGACTGTCTGAAGTTGACAGATGTGCTAACCTATTGCATTCTGACGTATCGACCACTGTGAACTGGGCAGTGGACATCAGCAGAGCCTTCTCAGCTTCGTATCAGACATGCAATGATCAATCGAGCTTGACGTGGAAGCAACACCTCTGTTATTCTCTATCTCTGTCTCGATGCGACGTGCGAAAAGTGATGTTGGATTTGAATGCGTTGACCCTGTCATCTCGTTCCTCAGGCCTCGGATTGAATGTCACTTCATTGTCCTCCTATATTCAACACATAGCAACCACTGATCACGAGAAGTATTTCACACCGATCGTCTTTTGTTCGTCCAGTGAACCCATGACAGACCTCTCCTATCTCGGAACTCAAGTCACTTGACAATGACCGAACAACTTCAACACACTCGCTCTCGTCCTTCGCTTCCGAATGACACCGTAGCTGTAATCCCTTCACCAACAATGTCAACACCAAAATCATCCGATCCAATATCTTTTTTCCAGGACGAGACCATTCTTCAACCCCAAATTTCGACTGCGACGTAAGAGAACACAGAATAATATATTCACGCAGTGAAGAGGAAACCTCAAAACCCAACAAGGAAGAAAGAAAGACCGATCGTAGCGGCCAACGGCCCGTCCCGGTCGACACATTCCTCTGAAAATATCCTCTAACACTGTCAACACAGTCTACCTGAAACGCCATACGGATGCCTGGAGCTGAGAATGGAGTGACGTTCGAAGAATCGGAAGGAGAAAATTTGGACGGGGAATAAACGAAGGACCGAGGTGGACGAAATTTTCGACGTCGGAATCGCGGTGGGACCGCAGCACAGCACGCATGCTGCCAGTTTGAGGCTACGATTGAATGCGAGCTCGGGGATTTCTTAGGTTATCCGATTTTTGCGGTTCAGGCTCGATTTTTCAAGAGGGGATGTTCGAAGAAACGGATAGAGAAAAATTGACCGGCGAATAGACGTAGATCCGAGTTTAGAGGAAATTCCTAGCCGCGGAATAGCAATGGGGCCGCTCGTTGAGTACAAGTTCGGGAGTACGATCGAGTGGGTGAGATCGGGAATTCTGTCTGTTTCGTCTCGCAAGGACCAGCGCAGTGAGGTCCAAGGGACAGCACGCAAGAACAAGAAAGAAAACAATCGAAGCAGAGGAGATAGCCTGAGGAACATCAAACAAGTGAATCGACATCAACACCATTTCGGGAATGTAAGTGGAAGCTGAGCGCTGATCTGGGAACACACTATCAGACCGGAAAATGCGAGGGATTGAAATGAACAAAAAGACACACCGGAAAATCAACAGTTGATCGAAAAAATGAGAATCCCCGTCGGAGCGAATCATAATTTCGAAGTTGATCAGGGCCGCTGGAATTCACCGATCATGGACAGCGGGATGTAAAAACTAGGAGATCGGCTGTTGAGTTTAGTTGTCGGGATGTCGGTGGACGCTGAGCGCTGATCGTGACGGTCGTGATCGAGAAACGTGGAACGTCGAGCATGGAACGGACAGTGCGAAGAATGAACCGGGAAATACACCTATGATCGAGAAATTGCGTATTACCGTAGCATCAAAAGGTCAGACCATGAACCCGGAATATTCGCAATAAAGTTATGAACTAAGGAACGACGTAGTGTAATTAGTATAATGAATGTAATATAGAACTGAATATATCGTACCTCAGACTTGGTCGGAAAGTCTGAGGTGAAGTTGAAACTCCGCTGCCTCTTGTGAGGTGCGCGTCGCTTCGGAATAAACCGAGTCACGTGCAATGTCACTCTTCTATAAAGCACGTTACTTATTCTCTCCTTTCAACACTCCCACTCGCGCATCTCACTCGATTACGCGTCACTTCATGTTCTTCCTCAATCCCATCGCCTCAACAAATCCTTCAAACTTCTCTCTCGGCAACGCCTTCGTCATTATATCCGCAACATTCTCTCCGCTCTTCACATATGGCAGATCG
>KV428210.1:0-45445 GCA_001632355.1 Sistotremastrum suecicum HHB10207 ss-3
GCCGGGACCATTCCGAATGACACCGCCGACACTGCGTTCATCCCAAGCCCGGCGGCCGCAAACATCGCTCTACCAGCCTCTCCAGACACAGAGCTCCTCCCCCACATCCCACAGGTCGCCCAAATGACCTTCGATGCGCCTCCCAATGCGCCAGTACCTCTGGTCCCCCAGCTCAATATTGCTGTACCCCACGCTAATCCAACTCGCCTCTGGGGATATCTGAATTACATCCCAGAGGACCCGCCTAGACCTCTTACGCCAACTGTCGTTGATGAGGAAGACCTGCTGGAAAGATTGGCGGAGTTGGAGCCGGTGAACCCTGGAGAGACCGTCAACGGAGAGGGTACAACGGCAGTTGGCACGCAGACCGCGGTTGCAGCACCGGAACATCATGCACAGCCTGCTGCTCATGCTCCCCAGTTCCTCCCAGCGCCGCCTCACCTGCGTGGACTGACCGAAGAAGAGTTGAATCAGCTTGCTCGCAAAAATAACTTTGCATTTTGTGTCCTCCCTCAACCCCGCCGGTTGCCATAATCTCATCGCAGTTTCCACATATTCATTTCATTCTTCGATCACATTCCTTCCATTCATGTTGACTTCATCTTAGTTTACTGCCTTCCGAACGGCCTTCGTCCTTTAATAGAGCATCATTGTTCACGTCTGATTTATCTGTATGTCAGCATGGGTCACTACACAGGTTATCCGAGTCTACGGTTTGGATCTCAATGAAATTTTGGTTGCGTTGCAACATTGTTCACACAAAAGAGGGGCAAATGCGACACGGTTTGGCTGAGCATGTATATCGAAGATTGTATTGTTACAGGGTACTATCGTATAGGGGAATGCGACATGCAATAGAAGACATAGGCAGGTTTCAGGATGTCGCCACCGGCACAGTCCAACACGACCACGTCATCTCAGGGCTAAGATGATGACATTAGATCAACTTGAAGGACAGATAGAGGCGATAACGTACCCGCATTTGACCACTCCTCCAAAAGCTTCTTAACAGTCTTCTTCGCATCGTTTCTCTGCGAGCGCTCCATGATAGTCTCCGAGCCGACAAGTCCCTTCAATCCTTCAAACTCAAGAGTGTAACGCTTAGGGAAGAGATGGGAATAATTGATAGCCTAGAAATGAAAGTTCATCAGCTTCATGTTGATCTATTCACAATGTTGCCACACTCAGCTTGAACCGGAGCAGCGCACATAGGGGATGGATAGAAGAATGAAACTGACCCTCATGAAAGGCTTAACCTTGTTCCTCGCTGCAAGTCTCTTCGCTCCCATTCTCTTCTTAACTTGATGACGATGATTTTCTTGCCGGCGTGACGGGGTTGGAGGACGATGGCAACCGATATGCACGACGTCAATTCGCATCAAAATGTGGTTTCTTGGGGTTGTTAAGGAAGAGAAGCTGAATGAAGATAGAGGATAGGAAGCTAGGAGCGAGATGGGTGGTCGGTTGGTTGGTAGGACGAGCGACGATGAACGGTAAAATTTTGACTCACTTAGCCGGAGGCCTAGAGGTACTGTAAGGGAGATCTTGATACCGTTGTAGAGGACTAGACAAGTACAGGAAGCAGCTCGTGACGAATTGGTAGGCTAGATATTATCAGACTTTTAAATCGTTGACGGGATCGATGAGAGCTTATCATGAGGGTCTCCGAGATTCCGACAGTGATACCTTCTGCTGTCGTTGACGTTCAATGTCGTAGTTTAGCTAACTATGAGCACCAATACGGACTATGACACTCAGATATTTATTATTGAATGAGGAATGCGACATGCAATGGAAGACATGAACAAGTTTTAGAATATCGCCCCCGGTTATGCACTACCACACGGCTTAGACCTAGAAGCATAACATTAGATCGACTCAACGGAAATATATAAATGATATCGTACCAGCTAGGAGTGAAGAACCACTTGGTTCCAATCCTCATCCGACTCCTCCTCCAAACGCTTCTTAACAGTCTTCTTCGCATCTTCTCTCTGCCCCACGCTCCTTGTAAGTCTCCGAGCTGACCGTTCCCTTCATTCCGTCGGACGCAAGAGCGTGACGCGTAGGTAAGACGAGGAAGCATTTGATAGCCTATAGATCAAAAGCCGTCAGCTTGATATGGGACAATCCTCACGCCACGCTCCAAGAGCAGCGAATATGGAAGATGAGTAGAAATGAGACAGACCTTGATGGAAGGCTTAACCTTGTTCTTCGCTCCTATTCCCTTCGCTCCTATTCCCTTCGCTCCCATTCCCTTCGCTCCCATTCCCTTCGCTCCCATTCCCTTCGCATTCGTTCTCTTCGCCCCTAGATCTCTGCGCTTCCATTCTCTTCTTAATGTTAGACGGGTATCTCTCAGTACCAGCAACGATGCGGTGAGGTTGAGGATGCCAGTACTCTTTGTACCTTCATCAGCCTGCTTGATGACGACGATTTTCTTGCCCGCGAGGCAACCTGAAAGAGGCTGGCGACCCAATATACGAACGACGACAGATAGGAATTGAATTGTTGTGAATGAGTCCATGGGTTAGGCAGGTAGAGAAGTCGAATGAAGATGGGGCATAGCAGGTCGAAGCGGTGGGCCTGGTTGGCTAGTCGGTAGCGCCGATAAACGAGAAAAAATGACTGACTTTGCTGGGTTTCGGGAGACTGAGATGCGAGCTTTAGTTAAATCTCGGTTTGTACAGACAGAGACAAGAAGCAGATTGGGCTAGAGTGATGCACCAGCCTGAACAATAATTTCAGGTCGTGGACGGTTGACAAGAGAATTAAGTGTCTTCTCCGAAATCCCGACACTGCGCGATCTTCTGCTGTCGTTGACGTTCAACGGGAGGCCTCGCCGCAGGCAGGCGAGGTTCCTTTGCCTATTGAAGGGTAGTGCACGTTCTGATGCCTACATGCAAGTACTGCGATAAGCCGTACAGGAACTATGAAGCCCTCAACAAGCATATGCGGAAGGGCTCAAAGTGCTATAACGACAGAGAGAAATGCTTCAAAGCCCAGAGCCGACGTTCGAGAGCCACAAAATCCCAGGGTTCTAAATCTACCCCCCTCCATCCAACAACTCATGCCGATCCCGACGTTCTCATGGATGACCCGCCTCCCTCACCAATACCCGAAGACACTCATCCCAATCCTCATGCAGCTACCGTTGAAGACCTCGACGACGACCTCGATGAGCATCGTGATCCAGAAGACGAGTTCATTGAGCGCTTTCCCATGGAGTACCGTGCTGGATTTCCTATCCAACGCTCACCTTCGGTCTATGAATATCACCGCCAACGTTTACAGGCCGAAAACAAAGACATGTGGAGTCCTTTCCAAAACGAAGGCCATTGGGACATGGCCAAGTGGCTGGTGAACTCTGGAGTGAGCCAGAACAAGATCAATTCGTTCTTGAAACTTCCGATCGTACGTCCTTGGCTCACTTGTCGACTTTATTATGCATGACAGAAATACAGGTTCAAGACATGAAATTCCCGTTTACGACTGCGAACGGGCTGTACAAGACCATAGACACTCTACCAAAAGGTCCGGAATGGAGGACGCTCGACATCAAAATTCGTGGGGACCGCTTAACCGATGAGGGTGTCCCGGAAGTCGAAACGGTCGAGCTATATCTGCGCAACGTCGTCGAATGTATTCAAGATATCCTCAGCGACCCAACATTGAAGGATGAGATGAGATTCGCGCCCTGTCGTGTGTGGAGCGATGAGACGAAGGAAGAGAGATATTACTCAGAGATGTGGACAGGTGACTGGTGGTGGGAAACCCAGGTATGTGGTACATTCTCTAGAACTCTGTACTTTTGCTGACTGAGTTCGCTATCTTTATCACTCAGATGCGTCTCCCTTCGTGCTCAACCATCGTTCCCATCATATTCGCGACCGACAAGACCAACCTCTCACTGTTCAGCGGTGATAAAGTCGCGTGGCCGGTCTACATGACCATCGGCAACCTCACCAAATCAACTCGCCGCAAGATCTCCCGACGCGCCTGGAGACTTGTTGGTTATCTTCCAGTTGCGAAATTGGATTGTTTTGAGACGCAGGAGGGTCGTCGTGTTGGTGGGTGGGAACTGTACCATGAGTGCATGACGCACATCTGTGAACCGCTGTATTCACTGGGCCCCGAATCCAACGGCGTTGAGATGTCTTGCGCCGATAACCAGGCACGGCGCGTCTACCCCTTCGTTGCCGTCTTCACCGTCGACCACCCTGAGCGATGTCTCATTGCATGCTGCAAAGAGAATCGCTGTCCTGAGTGCGAGGTCGATCCCAACAAGCGCGGTGATCCAACTCCTTCCAAAACTCGCTCCCGGACCTCCATCCAGCTCCTTGATGCCTTGATCGACAATCCCCTGTCCGATACCACCGAACTCGACCGACTGGGCATCCGATCTGTCAAAAATCCCTTTTGGCGAAACCTTCCAATATTTCATGTCTATAAATCTTTCCCACCCGACCTTCTCCATCAACTACATAAGGGAATCTTTCATTCACACCTTGTTCCGTGGATCTGCCATGTCCTAGGTGACGAGGAAGTCGACGCGCGCTTCAAATGTATTCCGAGGCACTCGACGCTTCGTCATTTCGCCAAGGGCATTTCCACGATTTCACAGTGGACAGGCCGAGAAGCAAAAGAAATGGAGAAGGTTTTTGTTTCGGTGGTCGCTGGTGAGAAAACCGAACTCGTCGTGTGCGCTCGCGCACTATTGGATTTTATATATTATTCGTCCTTCACTCAACACTCAACCGAAACTCTGGAACTTATGCGAAGTTCTCTTGCTGTATTTCACGACAACAAGGACATCTTCATCCAACTCGGTGCTCGTGAACACTTCAATTTTCCCAAATTCCATGCTCTCATTCATTTCGCCGACCACGTTGAACGATGGGGTTCTCTCGATGGATACAATACGGAAACATCAGAACGACTCCACATTGACTTCGCCAAGGTACCCTATCGCCACACAAACCGCAAAGATCATCTTAGTCAACAGACACTCATCATGAACCGCCAAGAAGCCCTTTCGTTCTGGAGCAACTTTATCTCGTGGGCAAGAAATAACTGGCAACAGGAGGACAAAGACGAGGATGATGTTGAGGACGAGTCATACTCTGACACCGGGAGTAGCGACACTGAGGTTGAAATTGACACCCAAGGTCGGAGGCAGGAGAATGTTGGCGAGGCTGGTACTCCCACTATTCAGATTAAACCAGAAGGTGATGATGATGATGCCATCCGTCTCTCGTAAGTCGTCTCGTCATTATCGCTAAATGGTAGGAACTAATGACTTGCTAGGGGCATCGCTTCCGAATTCACGTTTGCCAACGAACCTAAACGTCTTGCTGTAAGCGCAGCCTCTCTCTCGAAGGTCTATGATGATGGCAGGAAGTTTCTTCCTGCCGTCCAAGAGTACATCAACAGCAACTTCCAAGATCCGTTTGATCTGACGCCGACCGACGTTTTCGATATCTGGCATCAAGTTCGCGCAGTCTTACCTGCTCTCATCCGGGGTCAGAAAGCTCGCATCAGGGAGGTGATACATGCGAAGCCAGCTGTTGTTGCCGCCATTGCTAAATGCAACAAGCCTGAACGATTCGACAATGTGCTTGTCAACATCAACAATAAAACAGCCAACCTCTCCGGTGTTAAAGGTCCGTCATCTCTGGCTTGGGACCTTGCGCCGTTGCTTAATACTGACACCTTTAAAGGGTATCGTGCGGCTCGTGTTCGATTTTTCTTTAAACTTGACTATCATTTGTTCTCAAAAGCATCGGAGCAAGAGATGTTTGTCTTTGTTCGATGGTTTTCTCGCTTTCAGCCTTCAGCCGCGCAGAATGTCAACATGTTCCGCATTAAACTTTTGGACGAATATGGAGTCATTCCATTATCTCAAATCCGGCAAACTATTCACGTCGTTCCGGATTTCCGAGGTCAAGAAATTTGTGACAGGAGATTGACACCTGAGAACGTGTTCTCTCAGTGTGATACATTCTTGTTAAATGATTTTATTTCGCGCGAAGCCTTCAAGACATTGATGTAATGACCGATGTTGATGTAATTAGGCTGTACCCTTTGATCTGCCTTTAGTAATTGGCATTGACCCTTTCCACAAGCATCATTCGAATATCCCGTTGCAGGGCTGATGCACGCTTTCACGCCTTGGATTGAGCAATTTGTGCACTGACGCTCATGGCTTGTGTCGGAAAATGGATTGCAGGCTAATTTATGGCATGAAAGTATGGCTAGATATCGCCGTGCTACCAAGGCCCTACAGGTCTCTATGATTTTGTGTGGCTCTTGAGCTGCTATGTGCTCGATATAGGACTGTTGGACTTTCTTAACACGCTATGGATCTGCTACCGGACTGCTATGGGACTGCTATGGGACTCCCGGAAACGTCAACTTGCTATTGGTCGGCTATGGATCGGCTATGAGTTTTCCTGTGATCGAAGCAAGTTTGATAGACCTCCTGGCTGCTATCACACGATATGAATTTTGGTACGGTTGTATCGTGGTATGGAGCGACTTCTATTTCAGGACCCCATTTCCTGATGGGGAGCCTGCAAAAGAATTTGGTGCCTCAGTCCTTCAAGCCAACTCTGCCCCTGGAGATGATAAGATAGGAGAAGAGAAGGAGAGTTCTGACGCTCACACAAAACAAACATATTTCATATTCTGAGTTGGATTACCGCGGCGAAAACATCTCCCATCGGCTTGTGCCTTGTTTTCGGATACATGGGATAGGGTTATGCCGAGCTTTGCCGGGCCGGCGCCGGTTCCAGAACTTGGTCAGGGGACGATCAGCGAGCTCCCTAATTCGCGTCCGCTGTTTTCATCAGAACAGCCCATACCCTTCTTCCTCTCCTCTCTTGCACCAACGCTCTCTCCCCGTCGCTCTCTACCTTCATCTCATATCCAATGGCCCCAGTCAAAGTTCGCAAGATTTGCTGCAGTGAGTTCATTAAAAATGGTATCATTGCGCTTATCGGACACGTTCCTGACGCACCTCTTTTTTCTCCCTTTTGAAAAACGTGTATAGTCGGTGCAGGCTACGTCGGTATGTCCAGCGCTCAAGCTCTGTCAACGATCTGCTCAACGCACGTCTCGAAAAAACCCAGGTGGCCCAACATGCGCCGTTATTGCCCTCAAATGTCCTCACATCACAGTCACGATCGTTGATCTCAACAAAGCGCGCGTCGACGCGTGGAACTCGCCTGATTTCGACCTTCCCATCTATGAACCTGGCCTTGAAGACGTTGTACGACAAGCCAGAGGGAAGAATCTCTTTTTCAGCACGGATGTCGACAAGGGAATCGAAGAGGCCGATTTGATTTTCGTCAGTGTGAACACCCCTACCAAGAAGAGCGGTGTCGGTGCAGGCTTTGCCGCAGACCTTAAGTGAGCCTTTCTTCGATCAAGAGTGGTGGTAAAGAACGAGCGCTGATGAAAACCCAGCTATGTTGAACTCGCGACGCGTCGCATCGCAGCCGTCGCTAACTCCTCTAAAATCGTCGTTGAAAAATCTACCGTTCCCTGTCGCACTGCTGAGTCTATGCGCACCATCCTCGAAGCCAATTCAAAACCCAACTGCCGTTTCGATATTCTGTCCAACCCTGAATTTTTGGCCGAAGGAACTGCCATCCAAGATCTTTTCGCCCCAGATCGTGTCCTCATCGGTTCCCTCCAAACCCCCGAAGGAAAAGATGCTTGCGAGGCTCTTCGCTCCGTATATGCTAACTGGGTCCCGTAAGTTGTGTTTCCCTGGTTTCATCTAAATCCGCCTTCCTCACCAGCGCCGTTTATCAGGTCAGAGCGCATTTTGACTGTGGGCCTTTGGTCTTCCGAGCTCTCCAAGCTTGCTGCGAACGCAATGCTCGCACAGCGCATCTCCTCCATCAACGCTCTCTCTGCGATCTGCGAAGCTACCGGTGCCAACATCGACGAAGTCGCCTATGCCGTCGGCAAAGATAGCCGAGTCGGCCCTAAATTCCTCCGCGCATCCGTCGGGTTCGGCGGTTCATGCTTCCAGAAAGATATCCTCAACTTGGTGTACCTCTCTGAATCACTTCATCTGCCCGAAGTCGCCGCCTACTGGCGTCAGGTGGTGGAGATGAACGAGTACCAGAAGAGAAGATTCTCGAAGAGAGTCGTCGATACTCTCTTCAATACTATCACTGGAAAGAAGATCGCTGTCCTTGGATTCGCTTTCAAGGCCGACACTGGTGATACCCGTGAGAGCGCTGCTATCACCCTCATCAAGAACTTCCAGGCGGAGAAGGCATTCGTCACTATCTACGACCCTCAGGTTCCTCACGCTCAGATCTGGGAGGATTTGAAGGAGGCCTCTCCTCATCTGACTCTCGAGCAAAGTATGTTCTTCACCGCCCGCCTCCGACTTTTGATCTCATGTTTTGATTTAGTCCAAAAGCAAGTCACGATAACTTCCTCGGCTGTCGAAGCTTGCAACAAGGCGGAAGCCGTCGTCATCGCAACCGAGTGGAAGGAATTCCGCGAGATTGACTGGCAGGATATCCACTCCCGCATGAGCAAGCCTGCTTTCTTGTTCGACGGTAGACTTCTCGTTGACGCCGAGAAACTGAGGACGATTGGGTTCAAGGTTCGTTCACTTCAATATCAGTCGTAGTTCGAAGCTCATTCGCATGTATGCAGGTTACTACCATTGGTCGCGGCGAGGTCCTCTAGACTATTGTACCGTCACTATAGAATCAGTATATGCTCTACATTGAGCCTCAGTTCGGATATCGGCCCATCGTGTGCTATAGACTTTCTCCCGTAGATTCTGTGTCTGTTATCCTAAGGACCCCTTTCCTTTGCGCTCCACTGCCACATCGTCTAGCCCCCCACCTTTCCTTCATAGTTTTACAGTAATACCGGGTCCTGGAATTTGTTTCGAGTCTCTCCTTCCAGGTTGTTTGTTTGACATACTAGTTAGCTATAGAAGAAAAGAATAGCAGTCCTGTTCCATGTTTTGCCTGGAAAATGTGTAGTCTGCTCGTAGTCAAGATGACAAGTACCACATGGAGAAAGCAGTTTCAAGAGTAGCAACAAACGAGATCGTCATCGCGCTCGAAACATTGGTTCTGATCAATTTCAATGCATTGGTATTTTGTCTTCTATTTTCGTTCGTAATTCCGAGTAACTGTAGGGAGGTATAAAACAATTCTGTGCTTGAAAGGGTTTATGATTTCAAAATGGGGAAAAATGAATTAAGCACGGAAATCGCGTGCAAAGCCGTAACAGCAGGAAAATGTATAACGTGACGTTTCAGAGATTGGGATAACAGAATGAGGACTGCGATAAAAGAAAACGCAGACCTCTATAGCCGTTGAGCAGTCGTGAGCAAGTAGGATCTTAACCCAGTGCACGCCTAAAATAGCACTAGTCGTAATGTAACAGAAAGGAAGGGAGAAAGGCAAAAGAAAAGGCAAAAACGATGGATGAAATGAAGGGATGAAGAACGAAGGTCGTGAGAAAAGAGTGGACAAATGAAACCATTAGGTCTCGATACTGCGCAACTTGCTTTGTCCTTGAGCTCCTCGTTGCTTTCTCTTCGAAGGGGTATCGGACTGGTTGTCGAGGTAACCATCCCTCGGAGAATGCATAACGTCTCTCTTGAGCTTCACTCCATTTCCACAAGTTCCACCGCCCTGCGTTTGATCTCTTCCAAAGGCCACCTTTCTCCGCTGCCATGTTTGAGATCAATGAGATCTCCGATTTCGTCACATGCATCAAGCACCAGATCGACATCTTCTTTAGTATGGGATGCGCTCAAGCAGAATCGCACTCTGCTGGTCACGAGAGGGGTAGCAGGATAACCGACGACGACGACCACAATAGGCGTCTTCCTCTCAAGCATCAAGCGAGAGAACTGGGACATTTTGCCTGGGTGGAAGAGGAGGAGAGGAACGATAGGTGCATCGGCGTGGCCGTAGGTGATGAAACCCAGTTTGATGAGTGCGCGCGAAAGGTAGCGCGCGTTGAACGCGAGACGCCGGAGACGGACACGTCCTTCTTCGCCTGAACGAAGAGAAGGTGAAAGCTCAATCCAGGATGGGAGGCACGACGCTGGAACAGGGCCGCGATAGTCGCGCGAGTCATCTGTTGAGGCTGTCACGGTATGCGAAGAGGTCAATGCGGATGAAGGAGCAGAAGATTCTACGCCGGTAATGCAGCTCAGCGAGGCAATGATCTGCGTCAGAATAGCGGGCGCCATGGACTCGGCATATGCATTAGCATGGGAACGAAGACGGAGACGGGAGACAAGAGCGTGTGATCCTGCAATGTAGCCTCCTGCAGCCCCAAATGATTTGGTGAATGTACCCATGAGGATGTCGATAGAATGAGGCGGGATGTTGAAGTAGTCCGCTACGCCGCGTCCATGCGCACCCAGGGCACCAATGGAATGAGCTTCGTCGACATAGAGGTAGAACTAAAGCTTCGTGAGTAAAAGAGTTACGAAGGAGGAATAAACAATATACCTTGTACTTTTGCTTGAGCTTAACAATGGCAGGGAGGTCTAAGAGCGTCCCTTCCATGCTATACAGCCCTTCAACGATGAGCAAAATCTTCTTCCAAGGCCTGTGAGTCCTAGGTTGTCCTTGCGAAATCGCTTCGCGCAACAGACTTTCGAGGTCTTTCATGTCATTATGTTTGAACATTCTGACGCTCGCTCCACTCAATCGGACTCCGAATCTGATAGAGGCGTGGTTGTATTCATCCGAAATGACGAGACAGCCTTTGCCCACAAGAGCGGGAATGGTTGCAGAGTTGGTCGCGAATCCCATAGACGTAATGAGAGCGTCTTCTTGTCCGACAAACCGAGCGACGAGCGCTTCGGCCGCGACATGAAGGTCGAGGGTACCCCCCTGCGATCTCGAACCGCAAGCGGAAATTCCATAGCGATTGAGGGATTCTTCTACAGCGTCAGCGCACGCTCCACGAGCCTGGGCGAAACCGAGATAATTGTACGAAGACACGTTCAATGCGCGCGTCTTTGTCCCGGTGAATTTGAAAGTGTTCAGCTCATCCTCTGAGACTCGGTCCAACAATGTGATGGTACGTCCCGGGACGCCAGTTACGGGTCTGGAAAAACAATCGTCGAGCCGAGTTTTGAGCCTCCTCGTGTAAAACGAGTCGAAGTCCGAGTTGAGGGCGGCGTAACCGTTGAAAGGCATCAAATGTCGGTAATCTTTGGGGTAGAATTTCTTTCCAAAGAAGTCGCGGATGTGTCCAATGATGATGAGAAGAAGGTATGAGATGTACGTCGTGAAAAGGATGTAGTAGGGTGGGTCTTCCTCAACATGTCCGCTGACGGGACGACTGGGGTCGTGATGGGGAGTATACCGATAAGCCTCGTTTGAACAATGTCCAAATTCAGAATGACGAGTGGTATAAACGATTTCAGAGGTGGGTGGGACGGATGGAAAAGAGAGGCCGTCGTCGACGAGCTCTGCAATCTCTGTGTCGTCTGACGACGAGGTATACATCGACGACGACGCGATGGACAAAGCGGGCGTCGTGGAAGGAGATGAGACTCGACTTCCATTGACACCAACGACGTTGCGTGCCAGAGCATCCTTGTGAGATAACGCAGAGAGATACTCTGCAGCAGACGATTTTCCGCTAAGGGATGGACTGGAACGTTTCTTGGAGGTCATCATTGAGACCGGCGTGGCCATTGGGGACAACAGTGTGGAAGGCATCACCGTCAACGTCCTGGACGACGAGAGTGCAAGACAAACGACGAGAGGAAAAGGACGAGGAGAAAGACAAGCTCGATTCAAGCCCGCCTGAACCCGGATGGAAAGCCAGGCCGGGGCGCGCCTTTTTTGCCCGCATTAGTCAGCGTCTTCTTCAAAGGTGCAGGTGGGGATAATCATTTTATTTATTCCTTCTGTCTACTTTGCTCTCGAACCTGTTTTGCTCGTAGGGCTCTGCCTACTCTACTAACATTTTCACGGCCTATTTTCTCAGATATCCAAAATCCTGTTGCCGCAAGCGCAGTCAGGTCAACCCCTGTCTCGTACCCTGACCCGTGGAGGGCGTAAACCACATCCTGTGTATGGAGTGAGAACTGATGGAACACAATTGAAAGAAAGACGAACTTCCGTTGCTACATTTCCTGTTGCCCCAGGGGAGTAAGGGCATCCACCCAGTCCCGCCACTATAATCAGGAAGTCACAAGAATTCACCGTCGAGGTGGAAGGAAACGATGAGCTCGCGGAATCATCGCAACGAAAGTCTTCGGCTTACGGACCTGAACTATCCACCGTCCGGACACCCATCTGCATTTCCGGTCAACAGCCAATACCCAATGAAGGTGGCGAACTGCACTTACAGAAACGGCTTGCATCACATTCGCTACGGCCATTCCGAAGGTATCATGCGTCTGCACCCGAGATGCGGATCAATGATCGCTCTCAAACAGCGGCCATCAATCGGAGCTCACATGTGCCTACGGACAAAAACGAGATTAGATCGGTCAATCCTCCCAACTCGGTAATGTTCGGAGTCAAAACTCGATTAAAGACTCACAGCTAGTGTGCTAACGTTGACGCTTCCCGTAACGTCATTCAACATGTCTTCCCAGTCTTTTGGCGTCCCCATACCTACCGTATCGCCGAGACTGACTTCATAACATCCCATTTCTAAGAGTTTCTGAGTCACCTCTCGTACTTTTGCGGGTGCCACTCTGCCTTCAAAAGGACAGACGATGACCATGGACACGTAGCCGCGCACACGAAGACCAGCAGAGATTGCTCGTTCAACTACAGGCGCGAGCCGCTCAATGGATTCTGCGACAGTACAATTTGTGTTCGCGCGTGCGAAGGAGTCGGTCGTCGCTGTAAACACAGCGATTTCGTCCGTCAAAGGTTCAGCTGAGGTCGAAGATTGGAGCAGAGATAATAGAGAGTCGAGCCCTTTCATATTTGGCACGAGAACAGGATAGTGAATCTCCTTCGAGTGATGAATCTGCTTGAGAACCTCTGCAGTACCAGCCATCTGTGAGACTACGATGAAGTAGGGGCATCATAAGTCAAGTTCTGATACTTGCCTGAGGAACCCACTTGGGCGAAACGAATGAGCCAGCTTCGATATCTTTCAGTCCAGCTCTCCCAAGTCGGTTGATCAGCGAAACTTTGACGTCCTCTGGTACAATCTGCTTCTCGTTCTGAAGCCCATCTCGAGGACCGACTTCGACTATCCGTACGGCTGTCGTGCTGGCATACCGTGCTTGTCGTATTGATTTTCCTAGACGATAGATGAGACGAGGCTGGAGCATGGTTGGAATAGGGGTTCTCCGAATGCGGATCCGGTTACTATCCGGCTTCCCACCGGCTCCGGGAAGGCTGCCGAGCTCGGCATCGTCCAAGTGTCGCAGCCAAACATGCAACAAACATCAGCGTTTACGGTGAGCTCCCAAGATTCCAAGGTTTGTCGAACGATTCTGACGCGATATTTGACTGCAGACAGCGCGTTGGATGTTCCCAAACCTCTCAGGAGGGCTCAGAGAATTTTTCCCAAGTAAATTATGGGAAAGTCGCGAAGAAAAACATCGACGAGGCGACGCCACGACATCCAGGAAGATGTGTCGTCCGACGCGTTCCAAGCTCAGGCATCGACTCGAATGTCCCAACCAGTAACGCTCCCTATCGAACTCATTTCCATGATCATCGATGAGTACGCCTTACAGCCAGGAGACTTTGTTCACAAAGAAGGGGGCTTGGCCAGGTTTGCCCGATGCTCCCGAGCTTTTCAAGAGCCGGCTGAGCGAAGACTCTACCGAAATGTCGAATATTCCATCGGCACTCTCGTCGCACAAAAAATCGCTGCAGTTCTCCGGTCTCGAGCTGCCCCTTACGTTCGAAATCTCTTCATCTACGGATACGGACCCGCCGTCCGACGAGGGAGATCCTCTTCGAGACACGGAGTTTCTGCCTTGCCTTTCAAGTCAATGGTGGGGTTGCGGCGCCTACAGCTTTCGTGCGCCGCCAGTGATGAGAACGATATTGGAACCCTTATCAACCCCGAGCTTTTCCACCTTCTGGAGACAGCGCTACCCGAGAACACCCTGCTGAAGTTCGTCTGTCGAAGACACCTTCTCCCCTCGAATCTCAAATTCCTTAACCGGCAATCGACCATTGAAAGCCTTGTATTCCGGTTTCTACCACTGACTGGATACGTTGAACCGCGAAATCATCGACCACCATTCACCAAACTAATCGAACTCAACACGGCGAAAATGAATGATGCGGTCATGTCTCTCATGGAGGGCACGAATATTCGGTCTTTTGGCGCTGAATCTTTCTTCATACATCCAAATTGGAGCGCCGCAAGTAGGAGTCTCTGCGTTCTAGACCTTGCCTTTTGCCACATTGGCCCCAGTGTGTTGCCGGAGCTGATCGCGTGCTCACCTGGTCTCCGATTGTTGTTTTTTGCCCTTGGCGACCAATGGCTAGTGGATCAGGTCAGTGCATTCAAATCCATGTCGTCAATTGAGTAGCTCATTAGAAAATGAAATGACAGGCAAACGTCTTCTAAATATTGGCCGGTCTTGAGCATTTGAAATATCTAGGTCTCAGGCTTACCGTACCGGTTTCGTACATCGCACGTTTCGCTCCTCCAGACTCGGAAGTGAACAGGTCTCTCGAAGCTATTCTCATGACCTCAGACGTCAACGGCGTGGTAGAGGTGGTTAAAACCCAAGACGAAACGTGGGAAAGAACTGCGGAGAGCCCAATTGAGGCGGATTGGATAATGATGCACGCCAGTCGCGTCTTGTCTCAAGACGTGCCATTAAAGTAGCGAATGTTCGTAGAAGTTGTGCGAAGACATAAACGAGCGGATGATCTGAAGCAATCTGAAGCGTATCTATCCAATACACGGTCTCTAGACTTGTCACTCTGCTTTCAACGGGTCGACACATCCAACTATGGTCCAAAAATGGGGACGATCAATTCCCTACTCCCGCATGTCATGAGGAGTCCGTTTAGAGCGACGACTGCTTGATCAAAATATTGAATTTAGCTTGCTGACTGGCGGATGGGTATTGTACCGTTCGCCTTGGCCGGATAGCGGAGACAAACATGCAGCAAACAAGTGTCCCAGGCCTTCGACACCATTCTCGAATCCTAGCGAAACAACCGGACTCCAGATTACTTTCAATCCTTGAGCTACACTTCGAGACAATACTGCCTCTATATACCATGGGAAAGGCTCATGAAAAGACCGCGACGAGGCAACGCAGCAACAGCCAGACAGCCAGAGGAGCTCAGCCGTCATCCACGCTCTATCGAACGTTCAACCCAGCGCCTCTCCCTATCGAGATCATTGGCATGATTATAGAAGAGTACGCCTTGCAGGCGGCACAACCCTCTCACGAGAAGGGGGGGCTAGCGAAACTGGCTTGGTGCTCCCGTGCTCTTCAGGTAGAGGCCGAACGCAGACTCTACCGAGATATCAAATATTACCTTGGGCATCCCAGCGCACAAAAAATAGCAGCAGTCTTACGGTCTCGAGCTGCTCGATACGTGCGATACCTACATATCAAGGAATACGGACCCGCCCTTCGCCGTGGCAGGTCCTCCGCGAAAAATGGTGTTGCCGCCTTGCCGTTCAATTTGATGGTTGGCTTGGAACGCTTGAAGCTTTCATTCGATAACGATGCGGCTATCGGATTGCCCGTCAATCCTGAGCTTTTCTTCCTCCTAGAGAAAGAGCTCCCCGAGAACATCCTGCGGAGGTTCAGTTGTCGACGACATCTGCATCCCTCGAACCTCAAGTTTCTTGACAGGCAAACGAATAGTATTGAACATCTAATGTTCCGTCTTCTGCCGTCTAGCGGGGCCGTGGACCATTCGAACGATCGGAAGCCGTTTACCAAACTGATCGAATTACACACGATGGAAATGGACGATGTGATATTTTCTTTCATGGAGAGGGCTACAATACGCTTACTTGCGGTCAAAACCTCGTTTCACATGCCTCCTAATTGGAGCTCTGTGAGTATGAACCTTTGGGTGTTGGACCTTGCATTCTGCGCCATCGGTCCAAGAACAATGCAGGATCTCGTTGTCAGCTCACCTGGACTTCGAATGTTAGTGTTCACCGTTGGTCATCAATGGGAAGAGCTCCAGGTCAGCGTATCCATATCAGTGTTAGAGAACCAGAAGCTTATCCGAAAGGGGTTGCAGGTGAATGTTTTCGAGATATTGGTGAAATTCAAGCATCTGCAATATGTAGGTCTCAAGCTTGCTATACCTACTGATAACTTGGATCCGATTGTCCCTCCACACTGGACGTTCGGAAAGTCTCTCGAAGCCATCCTCATGAGCAAAGATGAGTGCGTAGCAGAAGTCAAAAAGATTCGCAAGCAAGGTTACTATACATGGGAAAAGACCGAGGGGACCCCACAGGAGGAGGATTGGATACTTGAGCATGCTCGTAGCGTCTTATGCCACACTGCGTAAGCGCGATGGCGTGGGTTTGTGGTGTCATAGGAACTGGATCATTTCAAGGAGGCTCCCTATTAGTACACGCTCTGGATTTTGGGCGTGTCCCGAACGTTGTTTTTCCAATATTTGCGCAGCCTCTTTCGGCGATTAGTTGACATGTTTCGCGTGTCTATGCGGAATGAGACGCTTGGTGTTCTGTTTCATGCCCTATGCATTAATGAGACTTCAGCGCACTCGATCGAATGTCAGATATCTGGGATAGCTTGGTTCGGTAGGACCACAACAAAAACATCGCTATGCGAATCTGTCATCTAAGAATTCCACTCAGTATGCGCCTCCTCCAGTGTTGAATAGTCCACAATCTTCCACTTCTTTTCGTTCTCGTCGTCAGACAACTTCCAAGCTTCTTCCCATCCCAATCCACTCCTGTCCCAATACCCTTTCGACTCCCCATACGTGACCCACCCCCAAACATCAAATAGCATCCCAGCAGCTCGAACGAAAATTGTACCGTCGGCTTTGAGAATCCCAGGATGCGTCTCTTGCTTATCACCTTTGCGCAGGGCACCGGGTGCTTCACCCGGACCACGGGTTCCGAACTTATGGGCCGCGAAGTACAAAGAGCGGAATACCTTGATAACATGCACATCCGGATGATGCACTACCGCGGCGACCATGGCAGGCCATGGATTATAATTCTGATCAAGAGCTGGATTACCGAGTGCTGAAGCGTCCGCCTGAGCGGACGACGGAGTGGGTGGGCGAGGGGTGGCGGTATATGACATGAGCAATTCTGGATTGATCTTAGGCCGACCGCGATCAATTAGCCACAGCAGGACGAAATAGAGCCACATGCGCAAAAACGCCACTTTGTGCTCTGGCTTCTTAATCTGCTCTAGCGTGGGTCGGAGTAGGAGGGCAGTGGTATGGAAATGCGCCGTGAAGAAGTCCATTCGGACAGCCCGGTCCTTTTTGCCGCAAGAAAATAGGATGAGGGTCATGACCCAAAGGCATTCTTCGAGATTCTTGTCCAGATCCTCCAGGTCTATGCGCCAACGCGAAACCAACTTCTGGACGATGGGGCCTCTTTCGCCAGAGAGCAGTTTGAGGTGACGGTTAGGATAATCGTGACCTCCATCATAAGCGAAGGGTCCGAGCTCAGGGGCATCATAAACTTCTCGCAAGACCTCCAACAACGACAGCCCTGATTCGGCGTCCGGAAGTGGGTGATCACTGGGAGTGTATGCATTGGGTCCAGCCACCATATCTGGTATGATCAAGCCTGCCTGATGGACGGCCGCTTGTGCAAGGGCTGGATGGTAAAACATCGTGAGTTGTCGACTCGGATCAAGTGGTGCAAACAAATTACGCACCTTCTGCAACGATTGTCTCGTTTTGGAACTCTGTGCCTAACTGAAGGGGGTGTTATAGTGGGCCTACGCGAGAAATGAACGACGCTGCTTACACCAAGCTGAACAAGAGGATGAAGCCTGTCAAGATCGCGTCAGTGAATACGAGCGAACCAAAGGGACATACTGACTCACAGCAATCCAAAAACGCGAGTCAACATACAAGCTCCCTCATCATTCGCTTCTTTCGCAAAAATGTATTTCTCAAGTGTCCCGGAAATTCCATTTTCCGCGACAGTTTTCTCGAAGAAAGGCAAGTAAGCGATATATGCTCTGATGAGCCCATGAGAATTCACTGATTGAGATCACTGAGGTATATCTACCTTTCGTCGCCGAGCCACTTCTTCCAATTATCGACATCGACGTCTCCTGCTGCTGGGGCGCCGTCCAGGGTTGAACCGTTCTTGGCGGGATCCACTAGTCGTTGCATGAGCTTCTCGTCGTCAAAAATTGCTTGCAGCAAAGCGCCAGAGGCCCCTAGGTCATAGGCATTTAATAGACTATGTCATATCAGGTATAGTCCGGGCGTTGTGACCACTGAGGTAAAGCTCACTGATGAACGAGATGGTTATGGAATCCAATCGGGTTGAATAAGCAATGATACTGTTCATGATCTTGTTCCAGGAGACTAGCAAGTATAGTGCAAGATTCTGCTGTGGCACCAGGAAGACTGAGGAGGCCCTGAGTAACGCTGTAAGACATGTTGAAGTTTGCGAGTGATATCGAGGTTGAGGTCTCAACGCAGAGGATGCACACCGTCTTTATACCAACCTTGCCAGTCTGGTGATGTATCCTTCGTGGCCACAACGATGCCGATATAACGGCTCAGTTACGACTGCCCAGCAACATCGCCGTGAGCCCGTCCTTTCCTCTCAGGGAAAGATTCAATCAAATGAAGGGTTAGATGGGCGCCCTTCGACGTCAAAGCATTGGTACAACAGGTTGTATGCGACCCCGCATCGAAGTACGCGGAGAGCGGGCGGCAATCCCCGCCGACTCTTCGAACGCGCGCAGTTTGTTTGTTCTGCATTCTAACAGCAAAATCAGTCCAAAACCGTTCGGTGAGATTGCAGTTTTTTGGAGTTATTGCTGAAAGAACAAGGAGTTGTATTTCATAGTAGCTTGACATGCCCCTATTCACTGACAACCTCCAAGACTCAGCCGAGTGCTTCTGCATGGCGATCTGTGGGCATACGACACCCCCCTAATGAGAGGTACAGCACCGTGATGATGCATTCATATAGGTAAATTTGGCCTGCCGAGTCGCCCAGCAGGCACGAGCTATTGATGCTTGATGAGACTGAGCCAAGTGCCTCGCCGCCCGAGAAAGTATCTCGCGCCACTTGATGCCAAATTAAGCGTTCGATCAAATTTCGATCGAGATTGACAGCGCGGATCATTAAAGGCCCGGGAAGACAGGAATAGGGTTCTCGGCGAGTTGAGACCAAGTATGCGCGTCACCGAGGCACCACCAACATGCGTGAGTCGCGTTCGCGGCTTGGAAAACTTTCCGAGTCTGCTTTCATCAATCGACTATCGAGCGGTCTGAGAACACCGGCAACGACAACGCCTATCGATAATACGTTGCCTTCTATTCGCTTTTAACGGGACGCATAGACCTCATGTTGAGAACATTGCGATCAGAAGCCCCCAGGCAGGAGGTACGTACATCAAATTGAACCCTCGAACGATTCACCAAATATTTTAAGCAAGGCTTGCGGACCTCTCAGACCTATAACCTAGGGAGACTGAGAAGATCTCGCTCCTCATCCCTTTCTCTGAGTTCACGAAAGACATTTTAGTAGTGGACCCAATTTCGAGTACACGAATGTCTGGGCAGATTTCTCAGCGTCTAGTTTCGTCCTAGCGTCTAGGACACTAATCGAGGCAAAACATCCGTCACTGTTCCCGACAACAGAGCTCTCGGTCGGTAGTGTATTCGTATTGCAAATGCTCAAGTCAAATCCAGGGATCAAAGCGGGGAAGGCCCGTGACAAGACGAACTCAAAGTTGTCCTCGGAGGCACACTGGGCGGTCACGTTGGGAAAGTTGACATTGAGTATTGTGTTTGGTGGAAGGAAAGGTTTAGGCGTCGCAACGAGTGCATCGACCAATGAAAGAGCGAGCGAAGAGTAAATGAAGGAAGAGTCGCCGGGGATGAGATCGGTGTAGGAGTGACGAGTCTTAACGGCACCGCTGAATGCGATAGCAGGAATACCCTCTTTAGCAGCTTCGCAGGCTGCACCGACGGTTCCTGAGCCGAGGACTGAGACGCCGGTGTTTGCTTTGCGAAGTTAGCGCAAGGCAACAAGTCGGCGGTGAGGAAAACTCACCTCCTACATTAGGCCCACTGACAATTATATCAGGAGGAGATCCGGAAAAGAATTTCGGCGCCAAGGTCTGGATTCCAAATTTCACTGAGGTGACTGGGAAGCTGTTGACATAATTTAGTTGCGCTATGATTCTGTCAGCTCGGCCCTGAACGTGTTTTAATATTCGCATCTCAGCTCACGTTCGCTAGCGTTGTATCCTGTCGCTGGTGAGCCGATGACGCATGTGTTATATTCGCATGGCTCCAGAAGCGGTGTTGGAGGAAGGTCAAGAGAGCCAGTGCCAGATTGATCCTGAGCGGGGGCTGAAAGGACCACCTATTGCTGTGTCAGTCGGAAAACGCGTCGTCCCCGAATCCCCCCTCCTACCTGGTATCCTCCCTCCGTCAATGTTGAATATTGAGCGCGAATATTTGCTTCCGCCCATCCGTCATCATTGGTCAACACGACGCGAGCCTTGGGGCTTTCACAAGCGGCTCCCGCGAGGAGGAAAAAGAACGAGAAAATACCAGCACCGAGGTCGAACAACATGGAAGAGATACCGGGGGTGTTGTTTGGCAATAAATGGGGCGTCCTGCATACATGTAATCCGCTCGTTCTATGGTCTTCTGAGGCCGCCGTAGCGAACGTGCTTGCAACCGTCGGCTGTCGTACTTCAAGATAAGGCTGCGAGTTCCATCTCAATCTCATAAGATGCTCTCTAGTCCAGGGGGGAGCTTTGACTTTCTTTTCTGGAACAGCTTGCTAGAAGAGCCAGCAGCAGAGCAAGCGCCGGTGATCTGATCAAAGCAGGAGAGTGGATTCCTTTTCCGGCAATTGCGACGATCGGATGCGGAAAGAATACGCGCTTTCAAACTCCGATAAACGCGCTCACCTCGCGACAAGCTCAAGCTTTGTTCTGACTTGTCTGTGCCACTTCTGGGATCTTTCAGCTTGAAGTCACTGATTTACCTCTTTTTATCTTTGAGGGCCCAATATGTCTCATTCCGAGGAAGCAGTTATCGACGAAATCAGAAAGGCATCCCGTAAACGGCCTAAACGTCGATTTATCTTCAACGAATGGCCACGCGATCCCAAAGGTGCCGTCATGAAAGCTTCACCGAGAGGAAAAGAGACCAGCAATGGCATCGGGATATGGGGAGAGACTCTGAACGACATCGTATTCATCCAACGAATTCCTGATTGTCCATATGTCAAGACGATATCGAGCAGGAGTAAAATCGCTGCATTCATGAAGGAAATTGGAGAAGATACATATTCTCCGGACGATATGGATGAAGCTGAGGAGGAAGGCTATCCGATGAGACATGTGCCGTATCCTACGTTGTGGCAGATCAATAAAGTAAGTCCCATCGGTCTCTTCCATAATACATGCATTTCACCTCGTGCCACCTCAGAAAGATCAAAGAAAGCGCGCCCCTTTCACTACGCCGGTGCCCAAGCTGGCTGAAACCATTGAAATGGATGATCTGCCGGACACTCTATTCGTGCACGACGACGACGACCGTTGTTTGACTCACAAACACGAAAAACCATATGAACCCTATCGACCAGATTATGGTGACGACACTGACGAAGGCGAAGAAGCAGAGAAAGGGGACGATGACGCAAAAGAGGATAGTGGTGAAAGTGGACAGGTGGGTGAAGAGGAACAGAAGCAAACAGAAGGGCGAGAGGCGTCTTCAGGATCTGCCAATGTTGCTGGACCATCGCAGGAAGAAACTCTCGAAAGTGCGGCCGAGCCCGTGAACGAGGTAAAGCAGTCGAAGGACAAGGGAAAAGCGAAGGAGACAGTCCCCGAGCCCCGCCCCGAAACTATTCGCGTCTACTCAAGATTCACATTCGACAAACCCGATTCTCGAGGCCGAATCATTCCTGATCAGTCAGAGAAGGAGTTCGAGTTGAAGGTCCGGAAGTATGACCCTTCATCCAAGAAACCATTCACTCCGGACGAGAATGACCCAGCTTTTGGCAAAGTCGCTCATCTGTGGTTGAAGAGCGGCAATTCCATGGGTTTCGGTCATCACTCATCTGTATACCGAGCCGAATTAAGGATTCCGAAGTCCGTTTTATACCAACCAGACGACGATATACCAGATTCAGGTGAGTATAATACTTCCTTTTGCGTCTGTTCATGCTCTCACCTTGGATTAGACGAGGAACGATTTGGTCTCCATTACCAAGACGATAAAGGAAAATCAAAACCAGACGACGACGAGAAAGTCACCGTCACAGTTGCCTGCAAACTCAGTTCCACCCAAGACGGGCATCTCGGTCGAGAAGCAAGAAATTATCAAACCTTCGATCCCTCGATGTTTGAACATTGGAATGGATACAATATCGTGTCGCCGATCAATGATCCAGTCCCTGTTGGCGCAGTCGTTCCTCAATTCTATGGCTATTACAAGCCAGTAGGATACGGTACTGACGAAAAGATGTACACTGATACCTTCGAAAGTCCAATACTTCTCGTAGAAGAATGTGGCCAAGAAGTGAACCCTGCTGATTTAGGGCTCGATGACAAGTAAGATATGTTCTCTTCTTGTCTGAGCAATACCGCTCATAAGTTGTGCACAGACAAGAATGTTATTCGCTTCTAATGCGCCTGCATCTCCTGGGATTCATCCACAATTCGGTCTTCTCTCGTAACATCCTCGTACAACCCGGACCGATCCATTTGTCTCCTGCTCACAGATCGGTCCATACGCCAAGCTTCAGACTAATCGACTTTGGAAGATCCAACTACAACAACGGACAATTCGACAATAAATTCCAAGGGAACCGAATGCAGGAGGAAGGACACGCCAATACAGCATTGGGGATCTTCTATGGTGCACAAGAGCATTAGTTTCTGTTTAAATCATCGACTACGTTTCACCATTTTGGCAGTCTAGTACATCTTGTATCTCTATCATTTGCTCACTGTATTGCAGCTTCCGTTGATCTATTACCCAGTCTCGACTCTATAGTTCTCAAAGTCTGCCTTCGTAGTCTAGATCGCGGCTCTAAGATCACCCAAGGACGCTGTCACAAAGTCTGGAACAATGGGGCTGGCATCGGGTCCTGAGATCTCAGACTCTTGGGTGACGCCTGAATATAAATGTCAATTTCAGATGGTGAAAGTAGACAGTCGGATGTTATACCTGTGAGCACAAGCAGCGTAGAAAGACCTCCAGCTTGTCCGAAGAGGATATCAGTGTCCAATCGATCGCCGATCATGATTGAACGAGCGGGATCGAAGTGATGCCTTGTGAAAGAGACGAGGCAAGTATTAAGATTCAAATTATGTTTAATTCGGGAGACTGAGCTTACTTAGCTTGAATACAATCCAGCATGGTCTTTCCTGGTTTACCCAGACTGATTGGGTCCTTCTTCAAAGAATACCTCAATGGAGCACTGATAGATCCAGCGCCTGGTAAGAGACCATCGCCGGCTGGATAAGTGGGATCTTGGTTGGTAACAAGGAAATGAACTGGTTTCCCTGATTTTCCCTCTGAAGCTGGCCGGTTGAGGTATTGGAAAGCTTTTGAGAGTTTGGTGTAGTTGATCGACGTGTCGAGGCCAATAAGAACGGCAGATATTGCTGGATCTGGTTTGAAGTTCTTCAAAGAGAACGGTGCTAGTGTATTATCTGCAGGATCCTAGGAAAGATGAGACTGTGTCTTCGTAGGAAAGGCCAGAAACGCACAGTTCCGCCTTCAAAAGCCACGCCTTCCTCAGCGAGCTCTTGCTCTATGCCATCCATACCAATCACGTAGACCTTCTCGTCCTTTGGCAGCTTCAACACAGACGAAATGTACACAGCAGCAGCGTAGGCCGAGCCGAAGATCTCTTCCTACAGGCCAGCCATTCAGTACGGCGATCTTTGCGACGGAATGTGAACACTTACCACTGACGCCTCTACCCCCAGCGAATCAAATTTCTTCTTATAGTTCTTTCTTGATTTGGTAGCATTATTTGTGACGAAGATAATGTGCTTCTCTGCTGGTGATTATGGTGATCGTCGGAGACTGAGGCCAGACCCTCTCACTTTGTTCCCTGAGCAGACTCAAAACTTCCAAAGCACCATCGATGAGACGATCACCGTGCCACAGAACGCCATCGCAGTCGAACATCCAGGTATCATAATTTTCGAGAAGAGACTTGTATTCAGCAGCCGACGATAATCTTTGAGGTGCCATTGACTCCGAGAAGATGGCCGAGAGCCTGAAGGAGAAAATCTTGTCCCGGTCCGTCTGTCCCCGCCATCCTGCTCAAATTAGAGTCTTAACAAGCTTTCTTATAATTAGAGTCAAAAGCAAAGGTCATGAGGGGAACTGGATCATTGCCCTATAATTGGGACATCGATACATCCTGATGCCATCCTTACCGAATGAGCTCCGAACATTTAGCCATTGTGGTCCATTGAACATCTCCAACGCGTTCCAACATTAGACACCAGAGATAGTGGAGAAAAGAAGACTCTTACTGGATACTAAAGAATGTGATAGCAGAATGCTCGCTCATGCTCGCTCATGTTCACGGTTCGATGTCGGGCATCCTATCCGATTTTTTCTCGTTCACGCTGTTTAACGAGCTTATAATGGACCCTCGGTACTGCATCTCCTTGTCGTTCCTAACCCGTGCTAATCCTCACCCCCTCTCACAGGGAGCATAAATATTGATAGTTCATGATTCTCCTCTCGGCAACATTTTCGTCGCTGCTCGTGTCATTGGTCTCAGCTCACGGTTATATCACCTCCTATCTCATCGATGGTGCATCCTATCCGGCGTGGTAAATTGCTTGTTTATCATTCCAGTCACATCAATACTCATGCGATATCCAGGAATCCTTATGGCGCTGCAACCCAACCCGGTACAATAAATCGACCATTTTATCAAGACGGACCAGCTACACCATTTGAGAAGTATGTGTCTATCAGCACCTTGAACGGCTGTCGCTGCAGAGGTTGACTGTGCTATAGTGGCACTGCTATTATCTGTAATGGAAATAACCTTCCCGCCTCGACTAACGCACCCGTGACCGCCGGGAGCACCATCACCACGATTTGGGTGAGTTCGTATAGCTTTGTGAAAGACTGACTACGCGCTAATGAGATTGCAGGACTGGGTTCGTCATTTTCTATCCGTTTTCTTTCAAGCTCAATCAACCAATAGCCATCCGTTCACCCTGGTCCGGTCATGGGCTATCTTGCAAAGTGCAATGGACCCTGTGCGTCGTTCTTTGACGACGGTCCATGGGTCAAATTCCAACAAGACGGATATGACGCCAGCCTCGCTACTCCTTGGGCTGAGGAGCGTCTTCGGTATGTCATCTGTTGCCCTGTGCATGACAGTGCTGACCCTTTCTTAAGGGCTGCCCAGTCTTGGAATTGGACCATTCCACCAGAGTTAGAGGATGGTGAATATTTACTCCGTACTGAAATTTTGGGTCTCCATGCCGCTAGCAAGTGAGTTCATTTCAGCGCCTTCTCCCAATGCATCCGATTAATATTGACATGTAGTGTTGGCGGTGCACAATTTTATCCCGTGAGTGAAATTGTGGATAATATATATTCCGTCCGATGCTGATACCCCGTATAGTCTTGTGCGCACTTGGTAGTCTCCAGCGGAACGGATGGGGCTTGGCCCCAGGGCATTCACATCGACGGCGCTTATACCGATTACGATCCGTAAGGAGGTTTGCTCTTCCTCTCACAGGAAACGCTCTCATCTCATTCTTAGGGGCATCTTGGTTGCTCTCTACACAATCACGCCTGAAAACCCAGCTTACACTCCCCCTGGCGGCCCAGTGCTCCTCCCAACCTCCGGAGCCGGCGCTCCGCCCCCTTCTTCGACTTCGTCAGCATCAACATCGGCTCCGACGCAGTCCAGCACAAGTACTTCGTCTTCTTCGACTAGCAAAACGACGAATACAAGTACTGCGACGAGTAAGACTACCACGACTTCGGCGGCCGGTCCTACCCAAACGAAGTATGGACAATGGTATGTCAAGCTTTCTTCACCGATAGCAACAATGTTGGCTGACCCCTGATTAGTGGCGGAGTCGGTTGGACTGGACCCACTACCTGTGCTTCGGGATCTACTTGCACTGTCTCGAATACCTATTACAGCCAGTGCCTCTGATTGCACACGTTTCGTATCATTTGCTGGTATGGATAGATGGACAGACGACTATCGTACTTCATTCGGTTGTTATCATGCGACGATACCCGGAAGGACAGGTGTTCATTGGCAAAGTACTGCCTATCTCTGACCAATAGACCATTCAGTCGAAGAAGCGCTAGCACTGCGTCATCGCCTCCAACTTTAAATTCTAGTGCATAGAGATCCATTACCAGTAACTGAACTTTGCGACTCGAATTATGATCTAGTAGCTGATCTTGAGGTACCTAAACTCATTCATGCAATGCCACCTCATTGTCATTGCGACGACAATGGGCCGCTGGTATCGATGAGATGTAGAAAAATGATACAACGAGGGGTAACCTTTGATTGACGCGGAGCCGGCAAGGATAAATAGATGCATACAAGTCAACCTGACTACTGCTTGGAGTACTGCAAGCATAGCGGTATGATAGCTGCTTAGGTCCTCGCCAATCACAAGAGTGGTACCCAGTGGCCGCGGACTTCCATTCAACTCGCACTTCCTGACGAATCACACTGCACGAGCTTGTGTAAGGCCTCGGCTTCTGGACAATTTGCTTCAACTTCTCAAGCGCCCTAGAACGTTGAACAGCTCGGCATCTCAAGGATGCCACTATTCAGCGGATACATGTGTCTGTATTGGATTTTCAGGTCCTGATACTAGGAATCCTGGGGCAATCTTGAGCTATAATCATGCTTCTCCGATCATCGAGGATCATCGTCGATTCATGAAGAAGCATGACTGATTGCGCGAATGATCTTCTCTCGGTCCCGAGGGTGTCCTGCCAATCAACTTCAGCAGAAGCTTCAGATTGTACAAAAGAGCTAGAAGCATCCTCCAACAAAGGAAATGGACCCCTGCAATGATCGATAACCTTGAAGTTCTTGGAGGTGAGCTCCGAATATTCAGCGATTTTGAATTGATTCTCACACACAGTGCGCTTCTCATTCGCTTCAGAGTATCGTGCACTCATGATCACAGACGAAAATGGGTCTTTGATTCAGGTACAGATGTTGGTGTCAGGCACTTCAGCCATGCCGCTAGTTCGACCTCAATCGCCTTCGATTTGTTGCTTTTCATTATCTCGTACTCCGCGTGCTTATAAACTGCTGCAAGAAACGTAGTCCTTCCTCATCTCGAGCTCCCCACTCGCCTGTACACTTCATCACAGAAGTTTGCATTTTCATAAGCCATGCACCTCTTCAAATTCCTCGCAATCCCATTTGCTCTCATCTCTGTCGTCTCTGCTGCGGGATCGACAATTACCACAACCACTGCTCCCCCCGGTCCCACACAGACCAAGTATGGACAATGGTCAGTGATATCTGTTCCGTGACAATGTGCCTTTGACTGACATCTGCATGTGCTTAGTGGAGGCATAGAATATTATGGCCCAACGGAATGTGCGCCAGGGCTTTATTGCTCTCTGGCGAACGCATATTACAGCGAATGTCTCTAGGCTCACGCATAGTCTACCTTGTTTCTCATTCTCGATGTTACTTGTGTATCCGTTTCCAATGTATCGAGATTCTAATGAATCATGTACCGAGGCCTGTGAAACGTTTTCGTGCTTTGCAACATCGCAGATGGGCAGTGCTCATCTGGTGGGGATACCGAAATCAGCAAGCTATTTAATTATCGCAAAAGTTGATGGCACTTGGAGTGCCAGTGGTTTGATGACCGATGGTCGAGTGGCCGACAACAGCTCCGACAACATGTGATAGATCCGATGATTCCGATCGCACATCCGGAGAGGACAGATGCTAAAAGCTGGGGAAAAGGTAGAAAACCCATATAAATTCAATATCAATCTTTCGACGCGAAATACCGCTTCTCAAGTCAAGTGAGCTGCGACAACTAAGTGCTTTGGCACAAAATCGGGTTTGCCACGTTGATGAAACACAACTCCGGAAAAGACCGGTTGCTCACCGACCAGCGCCTTAGCCACGTGTGGCGGAAGCAAATCTAAGCAAATAAGTGGAATGCACAGGTCTTCTCGTCGTTCTGCATCTTCGCTGATCCAGTCACCTTGACGATGGAGTTTACACTTATGCACGTCAGACATCTAAATGTCATGTGCCGGCGACTCGTCGCACCAGTGGGTTACGCTCGCTCCTTTAATATTGACAGCAGACTGCAGGCAGTTTCGCTCCTCTCAGTTGCGTTGCTTGAGTCGTCCCAATGGTTTTGAACGACGCAGTCACAGAATATTTAGCTCCCGGTATGTATTCTGTATCTCAACAAACAAATGCTTGAGCATATTCACTCAGAGCAACTCCGATTTCTCCCTGTATTCCTCACACTCAATTTCTCGGGATGTCTATTGATAATATCCCTTGTGTCAATCTCTTTGTTTTCGTCTAAAATCCATCATCACGCGGTTCTCCTGAACTTCTACGTCGTTTGGATTCCGTATACCTTCTGCTATACCTTATTGTGAGCCGGAGTTGATCGCTCATATAGGTGTTGCAGCGCTGAAATCTGTTGCTCAGATTTATTTCAGGCCATGTCACTGGTCCTGAGCCATCTGAATTGTTCTGTACGGTTCAGGCAGGCTTAGTATACGGAGCTCCAGCTATGTCAGCATTTCCACTCTTTCATCTTCCGCGAACTCATACACCTCACCGCAGGGCCTCAACGGCTACTCTAGCCCTGATTTACCTAGTGAGTCCCGTCTACCTAGTGCTGCGAAACGGAGTTCTCGGGGACAGCTAAGACTCCAGTAGGTATCCGTGAGGGTCACATATTCTTTCAAAGCGGATTCCAAAGCTTTGCCTCGTTGGACGTCGTGCAATGCACCTGTAGTGTGTATAACGTCTCAGACCCAAATTTCAAATATTCATTTAAGTCTATCGCAGCTTCTTGTGGTCCCTTACGTCGCGTTCACTATCTTCTTCCTCACCGCCGTCGTAGTGCGCCACTTTTTATCCCGGATTGTGCATAAAATTTGACCTGCTGTAGGCAGGATTCAAAAGGCCGGATCTTGTAGGAAGAAATCGGTACTTATACTACTGTACTGTCGATATCTCTATGTGAGAGCTCGGCGCACACCACAGTCATATTTTGTGCATCTGACTATATGATCTCCATCTAGCGGCCAGATATCGACGGCCTACATTGGTCTCCAATGTTTCATCGGACTCGCTCTTCAAGGTATACCATACCCAAATGTCACTCCGATTACATGCAGCATATTTATCTACTACTCTAGGCTGGGCTGCGATTCCTGTTTGGAAACATCGAAAAGCTCTTTGGGCAATGCGCAACCGAGATTCAACTGAGCGAGACGGAATATGTGTACGACTTCTGGTTCGTCTTGTGATCTTCAGTGCTTATCTTGTTTTTGAAATAGTGTGAGGTTTTCACTTCTATTGATGTTCTCTCCAGTCTAATTCCGCCAATTCTAAATCCCAGCTTGTGTCTGTGTCTCTTCACAACCAAGGACCCATCGAAAACTTTTGGACTGCTCAACATAAGTCTGGCGACGTGTAAACCGATTTTCTCTTTCGACACAAAGGACTACAAATTGACTGACTAACTCATCTAGTGCCCGTTGCAGTAGCCGTTGTGCTGGGATCAAAGGTGCGTTATCGGCTTATGTGAATGCATTGTTTGTGTGTTTACTGGGCCGCCCAGGATTTCTTCGAAGTATTGGGGTGCCATCGCCATCGCCATCGCCATCGCACCGAACAGAGCGATGAAAATGTTCTGACTACCGTGATGATAACACGACCCGAACAAGAGAGCGTCAGAACAAGTAGCAATATCGCAACAGTTCATAGCAGTGCCTGAAAACTGCGGATTCAACAAGGATAATGCGTAGGAAGAAAAAAGTTGATTGTATTTCATAGTGGCGGACGTCTTGCCATAGTACGATCAGCGAATTAGATTACCGCATGGCCCATGAGCTCAGATTAGATACCGACTGGGTCAATGTGCGAGCACACTTTTCTGGACGCGATTCTAGACTTGGTTGAATAGAATAGTGATATTATGTAATCCATGCTGACTTCGGCATCAAGGACTCGGCACAGCTGCCGGCACTTTCGCTAATCGACCACCCGCGTCTTTTCACAATCAAATTTTAAGTTCTCACGACCACCGGAAACCACTCAGTATTGTGCACCCTTCGGGGTTGCTTACATAATACTTGGAACGATACAGAGAAGATTAGCATGGCCCCTGCACAAGGATGACACGCTTAATCAGAGTGGAAGAGCTTCGGCTCTCAATATTTATTTTTTTGCCTGAGACCAAGCCTCTTTGTGACCATTTGTCTTCATTTTCCACCTAATCATAAATTGTTCGCGCGACAGTGTCTTGAAGAGAACGAGCTTCCTCAAGCTTCCTTGCGACTAGTTGCGAGCTTTCTTCATAAACGCGGAGTGACATTTCGTTCCACCTGCGAAACCAACATCTGAATCCCGCAAGGAATTCCGAGTGGTGCGGGACATTTTGTATTCACACTTTACGTATAATTCCTGCTTCAAATGCATCCAATGACTGAGAAGACCACCATGCATATACAATAATAAACCAATGCAGAGAAGTGTGTAAGAGGGTATGATCCCGAGTCTCAATGTTTCTATGATTTCAAGCCTGATCCTCAATTGCCGTAGAAGATTCCACGACCGTTGGTGCCGATGTAAACGCTGGAAAAGACAGAAATGAGGGCGATGCAGAACCATACTAGACCAAGCATACCGTCTGTAGATTCTTGGGTCTCCAGCGAGAAGCGCTCCCGATACGGATCCGAATCTGAACTGAGGAGTGTCGATTTCTGTGCTCAAGATCAGATCCTATGCTGGTAATGCATCTCTGAAATGACGTACGCGACCAAGAACCGCTGTTGTTGTCGGTTCTGTAGAATCCGGCTACACCATTGACAGTGCCTGCAACGAACACAGATGGAGTACCACCAGTCGTCGAGGGTGCCCCGACTGCGACTGCGTAACCCTGGGTCAAGCCTCCAGAGAACCCGATAACAGTTTTGCCGAAATCGGTCGAGTGCCACATGCCGTGCTCGGTGGTGGTCCAGAGTTCTCCAGCCTTGCCAAGGTTGTTTACGGCGATACCGTTTGAAGACTGCGCTGAGCCGAGGACGTTGGTCAAAGTGAATGTGGCACCGCCATCCTTGGAAACGTAAAGGCGGCCGTTGGCGGCACCGTAGACCTTTTATAAATCCATCAATATGGCAAACTAGCCAATGATCACTTGAGACGACTTACGTAGGCATCATTAGACTTATCAGTCGCAATAATAGCATTCGAGGGAATGCCAGTGGAAGCGACGAATGCACCACCGTTCTTAGCGACATAAACGCCACTTCCAGGTGTCCAGATAATTGACGTGGCATTAGCAGAGTAGGCAACCTTGCCGCTTGAAAGAGATCCAGCGTTTGCGTATTGCGTCCAGGTGTGACCGCCGTCAGTAGAAGTAGCCAATTGACCTGCAGATCCTCCAGTGCGGACCAAGCTGAGGGGCTGGTTGCCAGCATAGTCGATACCATTGCTGGTTCCCCAAACTGGAACATGGAGGGTGGGGGGAGCAACGTCCAAATTATCGTGCACCCATCCACCAATATCACCTACAACCGAAACAAGATGTGCTCCGGTGGGGGGCGAGACGAGACCGAGGACTGCGGTCTAAAGGCAGATCAGGCAAGAGCTGCTGATGGTGGAGAGGAGAACGCACTTCTTCGATGCCCTGGGAGAGACAAGCGAGGGTGATGTTGTGAACGGTATCCCATTGCTCGAGGTTGTGACTGCCGTAAAGAGTCAGACCAGTTCCGTAAAGGAAATGATTGGAATCGAAAGGATCAATCTGAAGGCCTTCGATACCCCATCCAATCTGCTTGGTATCACTGGCATTGAATAGTTAATTCCCGATGTAACCAATCCTATGAAGTGACGCACGTGGTGTAGGACTGGATCCAGGGAGCGACGGAGATATCCCAAGTGTAATCGCGAGTGATCGCAAGTTGATACTAGCACTGTGTGAGTCAAAATCAAAGATGGCTTGGGTCCCGGCTTACGTTGGGCGGAGGGTAAGAGTAGTTGTAGAGGGTAGACCAAGAAGCGCCGCCATCCAAAGACCTCCAGATTTGAGCATCGGGATAACTGAAAGAGTTAAAACATCAGAAGACGAGGCAAAACACGTGGCTCGTTGTCTTACTATTGATTCAAGCTGGCAGCCATGACGACACCTGGGCGCTGGGCATCAATAGAGATACCACCGAATCCATACGAGTCTAACACAGAACACGTGAATATTGGAAAACTCAATTCGTGGACCGATGCTTACTGTCTGAAATGGCCTGAGCGGGGGTGATGTTGCTCCAGGTGCCAGCGGTGATGTTATATTTGTACATTACACCGTGGCTTCCATCGAAAGGTCCAGATTCTGTATCCAATTTCAGCAAGACTCACGCGAATAGGAGAGCAATGCTGACCGTCGACGTATGTCACGTATATCGACTTTTCGGCGGGAGCGAGGATACCGTGGTGAGGCAAGTAGTTGGTGATTTGACCGGGAACAGCAGTGACTGCGATCAAACGATAAGGAAAATGAAGGACTAGAGATGTAATTGTGCTTACAAGTGGCACCAGCATCAGTGGAGACCCAGATGCTAGGAGAGCCAATGGATTCGACACCAACGAAGATGCGAGACGTTCCTGCGGCGGTAGAGGGTCCAGTGGTATCGACGACTATCCAACCAACACCAAGAGGATCACTGTTGTATCCTGAGGTGTCGCTCGGGGTCTCGGCGAATGTTCCCGTTGCGGTCAAGCTCGTCTTAGTCCAGGTCAGGCCAGCGTTCGTAGACTTCCAAAGACCACGCCCTGAGCGAGCGCCGAGATAGAGGACGTTGTTGTTGTTGGGGTCAATGACGAGACGTTCTCCGGCTCCACGTCCGGGCATGTTGCCTCCGACTTTGAAGGGAAGTGGGATGGACGTGAAGGTGGCACCTTGATCGGTAGACTTCAGGATAGTGCCGTTGTTGGGATCCTGGAACGCCAGTTATTTCCCATTCAATCATTGAAGGATGATACAAGGCGTACCCATGAGTTCGTGTACAGGCCGACCTCAATGTACAAGTTGTTAGGGTTAACGGGGTCGGTTGCGATTGATTCCGTTCCCCAATAGTCAAACTCGGCGTTGTTAGCCCAGTCAACCAGCGGAATCCATGAGTCAGTAGCGGGAGCGTACTTGTACGCGCCTGGAACCTCGAGTGAGATAGGGAGCCCAAAGGGAAGGAAAAATAGAACGCACCGCCAATATCAGTACGCAGGAACGCGAGGTTCTTTTGCTTGGTATTGAAGATGACATTGCCAACCCAACCACCACCACCGCCAGTGTGTACATTTTTCCATGTATAGGCCTGGGCGGCAACCTGGGAAGCGCAGGCTGCCACACCTACGAGAAACGCAAGAGAGTGCATAACGGGGAGTCCGGGTATTACTCGCAGCCCTCGAGAGACTGCTCGTCGCCACGTCTTATACTCCTTGCTTGTTTTCCGTACAGAACCTTTCTGACTACGGCCGGCAGCGATCTAACTTGGCGAAGGTGATGCCAATAATAAGGGTGCTAAACGGAACATTCACGGCGATGCCTTCTTCGTAGTTAGAGAGCAGTTCATCTGAGATCGCGTGAATGGCCATGTCTATGATGGCATAGTGGTCAGATGTCTGCAATTATTTGCGGTCGACAGGCAGGACGAGACGGGATCAGAGGTGCTGGACGGAAGTTCGGCGTTACTTCCAGCTAACTTCTCGAGGTCGTTCCAGGGTGGCCGACCGATTGGCAAGAGCATGACTGCCTGCGTCATTCCACGCGATACTGGTGAGGTTGAGTGTTATCCCGAGGAGGCCAACGTCGTCCTTGTCGAGGTTGCCACAAGTGGAAGCATCGAAGTTGAGTCGGACGGCGGAATCGGAACGCACTGCAAATTTGCAACTCTCTTCAGAGCCATCTCGGTCTAGGAAATAATAGTCTCGATAACATCAGCAAGTGGATCGTATGCAACGGAATAATGTAACGGCGGCTTCCAAACGACGTGCAACTCACCCGCTGAATGCCCACCAAAGCCGAACTTGTCACGAAGAGTCGGCTGAACACTGGCTAAACAGTCTTTGACATCGTCTGGCCGACTCGCTTGTACACCGAGCCGAACAGCGCCCCTGGAGACTACTTGGAAAATAGGGTGCAGCGATCGGACAAAAAGTCGGGTTTTCCGAGTCCATGCAGACGTTTTGCCCAACAAATCCAACATATTGACAAGATACGCAGGCGTCGAGTAAAACAGAGATATATCCTGGCTACATGTCAATGTACAGCATAGGTATCGAGTAATGACACAGGAAAAACTACAAATCAACGAAGGACTGAGGTACAGCAAGAATCCCCGAATAGACGCATGGCATAGAACGAGAGAGGTCGGTACAAATCCCGAAAAGACAGAATGAGGGAAACAGTCGCGAGAGAAAGAAAAAGGGAAAGGGAATATACTGGTACAATGTACACTGTACAACACGTCGAAAAATGACAGACGACCGATGGATTTACAGGTCAAGGAGAGAACTCGATGCCAAGAGCTGCGCCTATGTTGGCCAACTCATCGAGTATCAAGGGCGTATTGAAGGAGGACACCGTCTTCCCGGGACTATCGATGATGACAGCAGCGGGAGAGAGCTGAGCGTCAATATTAGCGAGCGGAGAACCAGTCGTATCGACCGACTCGGTCGACGAAGAAGGTTCAAGCGCCGGCATATGTATACCGAGGCCTTCCTGAGAGGCGGAGGGCGTTGTCGTCGTAGATGGAGTAGCCTTCATCACCGGAGAAGTGATCGTGATATGCGGCATCGACGACACTCTTCTTAAGTGTGCTCCAGGCGACATCGATCCCTTTCCTGAAGCTAAGGAATCACGGTGTGTCTCGTTCCAATTCGTGACAATCCATTTTAAACCTGCAGTCTCCTGTGCCTTAGCCTTCGCCTCCATCTCGAGTGCTTCGACACGTCGTTCGTAGGAAGCTCGCTCCGCTTCTAGGCGAGCTGTGACCTGAAGGAGATGTGAAGCCAGGGCGTCGAAGCGCGACCGTTGGGTTCGCAGCGCCTCGTATAGCTCTGCATTCGAGAGCGTTTCGGGAGGCTCATTAGCAGAAGCACGCTTCGAAGATTTTCTGTCCGACTTATCAGAACGAGGAGAACCTGTATCTTTCGAAGCTCTCTTGGAGCTGAAAGATAGTCGAGGGCTCGACATAGGCGAAGGAATAAGAGGAGAGTGAAGACTGGGAGTATTGGTGTCGGCGAAGGTGACAACGGATGGATGACGTGTTGAATTTCGAGGGCTAGACGCAATGGTGGCATGTTGGCTGTTGGGTCGGGGGGAGCTATGCTGAGAAATAATTGATGTGCCTCGAGGACGAGGTGGTGGTGTTGAGGTAACGCCAATCGATCTAGGCGACCCCTCGGGAGTAAAGGCTTCCATGAATGAAGCATTAGGACTAGTAGGCGGAGCTGGAAGGGGGACATTTGGAGGAGGAGCGGGAGGACAGGGTGGGACGTTATGCTCGTGGAATGCCTGGCGAAGCGACATGCGGTCCGTGGCTGTAGAGGCGCGTCGAGCATTGCTTGCGCATGATTCTCTCTTTCGAGGAACCTCTACTGACGCCTTTCTGATTGGTGAGGGTGGAGATGGACGATCCGCTGTCACTGGTGCGGTGCTAGCACCAGTTAGCTCGATGGAAGATGACTGTCTCCTGAGAGGCGCTATGGAGTACGGATGGGTGGGGGCTTCGCTAAGAGGACGAGAAGAGAGAGTAGCAGTCGTAATGGACAGTTTGGGAGTTGAGGAAAGCTTTGGCGTGGTCGATGGGTCTAAGAGATCTGGTACTGGTACTCTAATGCGGGATATAAGTATGGGACGCATCAGAGAGACTGGAACACGAACCGACGAAGAGGTTCGCTATCAGAACGCGAAACAGAAGTAGTGAGAGCATCCTGCTCCTTCGGCGACGCGTTTGACGCGTCGGGTGCACCTTCCCAGACACGATTCAGCGGTGTTCGACGCGCGTTGGGAATCGTAGGAGGCGCAAAAGGAGGCGTATCATCGCGACTTGGACTGTCATAGCGTATAGTCGTTTTCATTAGAACACAGAATCCTTGAAAATGTGATGAAAGACGTACGCATAATTGATGCTTCGCGATAGCCCAGCTAGAGAGGCGTCACTAGCGCAAGCGATGCTCTCGGCTCTCATCTCTTTATCTTTTTTGCCCCGACTTCCAAACAAAAAGCTAGTCACTGATCTCTTCTTGTTCAATTGGGGCGTTTTGGCTTTGTTCCAGCTGCTAGGTGGGATATTGGAAGATGATAAGTGCCCTCTTGGAATAGGCGACATCTCGCGTGTGTCGCCGCGTGGAATACAGGACATGTCGTTTGATCTTGGACTGAGTTGATGACTTTAATATGAGAATGAAATCGCAGTGGTTCAATGATGAGGCAGTGGAATGAAAGTGGGCGTATGAAGCTGGAGTGCGGTCGATCGCGGCGGTAGAGGTTTTTAGAACATATCACGTGTAAGCGAGAACGAGGCGCATATAGACGCCGTATACACGATGCATTTTAATTACATTTTGAACATTCCAGAACACAGTCCTAGGCTATATCTGGAAGCGAGTATCAAAGCATGCAGAGCAATGAAAACGAGGGGTCAGTATGCAGGAAATGAAAGCGATGGGTGCTATAAGGAGACTATCGAAGCATTTGCTCTTTCATGCTAGCCCTTACAAATTTGGGATCGGGCTCTTCGACGGCCAATTCGACAGCGAGCACATGGCGATTGAAAGACAGCATCGAAACACCGAAACGATCTCGCCTTCTCGGTTCCCAGCCCTGAATGAGCACAGGTAATTAATTTCAGTCATTGTCTCGACGAGTAAGGGTATAGTAGGCTTACATCAGGGAGTCTCTCTTCTTTAAGCCAGACGCTAAGGTCATCCAGTTTTCCGCCGAATATTGTCGTCATCGTCGCCGCACTGGAAGACAGAACAGCATTCAGCGGAGTCTTCTCCGGATACATATTACGAATGCTTACTTGTTACTTCCGAAGAGTTTATGGAAAGTATCAAGGGTGTATTGAGGATTCGTAAGGCGGGATTCGACACGGCGGATACCGCTAAATACGGCGAGATCGCTATCCGTCAGAAGCTTTCTCCCTCTGGAAGAGAGCGGGTCGATCCCGGTCGCGCAGTTAAGAAGCCTATCAATAGTATGATGGTGAGGAGGGTGCTGCTCGGGCTCATGACAATGATCCATGCCTAGAGTTGCGATAATGAGCCTATCCAGTCGGATGAGAAGAAAATGTTCGAACTCACGTGTCAGACTCGCGTCGTGTTCGATACCATTATGCACATTGAAATCGTTCAGATCGACAGTATCCTTGAAGTAGTCTCTTCCTAGCATTTGGGCTGCATAATGGGGTACGAAAAACGAGAATGTGGGCGAGAAATTGTAGGTATCTTGGATGGCAGCCGATATGTCTTTGAACGAGAGTTTTCGGCCGTCTCGAGCAAGAATTCCGTGATTGCACATTGCATTCAAAGCCGGACAGGCACTCCTATCATAAATCGATGAGCATCGGTGTCGATAAAATCTCTATCGATGGCTAAGAGCACGACACTCACCGCGAGTCAGACTCGAGAGGAGCTCGATATTGAGGCCAGAGTCCTTTTGCTCCTGGCTTCGGGTACGGAATGACCTTCCCCATGGGCTTCTGTGGTAGAACGACATTGAGGACGGTTATGACGAGGTCGACACTGAAGAACGCGGTTGCGCTCAGGACACGAAAAACGATCGCAGCAGCAGCGAAGCTCAGTTTTCTTCCCGCTACCAGCAGAAATGGTCGCGGCATTCTGGAGTCGCTGGGGGACGCTTGGGAAGAGGCTTGGGAAGGAACTGGGAGGCAAGTCGTGGCAACGAATTCATGGTCTTTGTTTGATTAAAAGTGATCATAGGGTGCCGGTGAACAAGAAATGACCGACGCTTGGAAGTTTCCGATGGTCTAATTCCGTCTGCTACAAATCCCGCTTTGTACTAGATCAAGCCTACTACGGTCTCAACTAATGAACGCATCAGCTCTGCCTTCTGTCTTCCAACTGTCAAAACTTCTTCATGCGAAACAACTGCTTCAGCCGGATATTCAATCGGCTTCCCTGCCAGCTGCACATCGAGGGTGATCAGCAAAATAGAATGAAAACGAGAATACCAACTCGCCTCAGCTGCTACTTCGGCCTTGATGCTGCGATACGTATCCGGAATAACAACAGCATTCGTCGCGAGACTCAAGACGCAGACCTCCAATCCAGCCTCCCGTGCAGCCAAGACCTCGGGAACGGTGCTCATGCCAACTACGTCTGCCCCCGCCGCCCTTAAAAATCGGCCTTCGGCAGGAGTTTCATAAGAAGGCCCCGAAACCCAAGCATAAGTTCCTTCTGTCAACGCGGAGTCCGGTAATGACAGCTTATGAGACGCCAAAAAAACTAATCGACGGAGCGACCTCGAATAGGCATCACTTAAAGGGAGGAAGCGCGGTGTCAATGCAGAGATTGGGGGGCCAAGGAGAGGATTGAGGGGCCCAGTCAGATTAGGGAGGGCGATATGGTCTTGGATAACGACAACTGTTATAATAACATCAGTGTAGCTTCTTGACACGAGAAAGTCCAATCCGTACTGGTTCCAACTGGGATGTTTGGATTCAATGCTCCAGCGGCATTGGTGACTATAAGAAAGTGCAGGATGAGATCAGCCTTTCTGGTTCGATATTGCATTCCTGACATACTGATAAGGTTCTTTATGCCGAGCTTCGCCAGAAATCGGATGGGGTAGACGACTGTCGATAATGGGTGACCTTCGTAAGGATGAAACTACAACCCACGCGATGGTTTCAAATGTCAGCAGTGATCCATATGGACAAGAGAACAAAATTATACCCTTCCCAACATTGCAACGACGGGGACGCCATCTCCTGGTCCCATAAGTCCAAACGCCAGAACGCTCTTATGACCCAGAACTGCGAAATTTAACAGATTTATGACACTTTCAAATTTGATTGAATGCGACATACCAGTGCTGCTTCCAAATCCATCCAGCAGAGAATAAGGAACGCTATGAATGTCCCGCATGCTATCTGCCAGCGTACTCAGTCCAGAACCACAGACGATGCCCACTTTCGGTGACAGCAGACGTTCTGGAACATGGCTTCGAAGTGTTTCTAAAGAAGAAGCAAACAGCTGGTCGATGTTGATCGTTGGGCTCATGGTAGACGAATTAAAGGATGATTCACTGCAACTCCGTTATCGAAGACGACTGAGCGCTTAGGGGGCTAAGCGCTCGGCTACACGTCTCGGCCCGGATCCATGGCGATAACGGATCTATAGCCGAAGTAAATGTTGCCGAAATATTCAATTGACCAGGCATTCGCGAGGGGAAGTATCAAAAACTCAGACAGGTTCAAGACATACTGTAGAATATATGGCATTGTTACCTTGTACGCGTTATCTGTGCTGTGCGCCATAATAGACATTTTTTCCCTTTCCGCTTACTATGGATACATCCCTTCGGGCACAAGGATACACCTCCAAGAACTTCTCACTGTCAAGAAAATCAGCCCATCATATCAAAGATCGCGCTTCCTCAACAAGCCTCTCAAAAACGCCGACCTGACCAGGCATTGCTCGCTCGACGAATACCCTCGCTTTCTCAAAAAGCCCGACCCAAACATCTTTCTCGTCAGCGAGCCTATCATGCAGATAAGCAGCCGCGAGCGCCGTAGCCCAAACTTTATCTGCATTCGGCGAAGATTTGATGAATGACGGTGTTGCTAGCTTAAGACTTTGTAAGCGAGCATAAGTGTTCTGATAGCCCTGATTGATAGTAGGACTAGACGAGGTAGAGTTCGGGGAGAATATGAGAGATAGAAGAGAGTTGTCGAAGTTGAAAGATCCATCATAAGATTGGAGAGTCGCAACAGCAGTAATGGAACCTTGTGGAGAAGAAGAGACTTTTGGAGGAGCGTGGAGGGACTTTTGGATTCCGACTGTGTCGCCGGGTTTGGGAACGGTGTAGTTGTGATGAAGGACGCCGACAACAACCATGGGTGCTTGACGCCGCTTCAACGGAGGTGGTTTAGAGGGCGACTTCTTGGGGATGAATTGACCACCACCAAAAGTCTGGAACGGACCGCTCTTCCCTTGTCGGAGTTTCGATGCCAGTAATCCGGGGCGACTGATTCTTCTAGCTCGAGGGACCGTCGGACTGGACGGATCTGTGGGATCTGCAGCACTCGGGGTGGCCCCTTTTGAAACTGGAGTGCTGGATGTCGACGATTTCACTGGCAACGGCGGATCCGAAGCTGCAGGGACAAGCTTGCCTGACAGTGGATCAGTCCCCGCCGGAACTGGAGGGTTGGCTACAGGCGGCTGCGTGTTCTTCGGTGGAGACGCTGGGGACGGGTCTACTTTGGGCTCTGCCAACGGAGGGCTGGCCCTGCTCGCCGTAGTGTCCACATCAGTCAGCTCCGCATTGGACTTGTCGACGGCATCCTTGTTCTTCGCCGGCGTATCAGAAGTGTCCTGAGTATTATCCGGAGGAGCCGCTATAGGCGTTTTAGGACGCGGGACTCGCACCCGAGGGGTACGATCCACAGCGATGAAGGATGTGAACCGGCTGACGAGCTGGTATTTTTCTCCGTATAAAACAGTAGCTTCTCGGATCACATCGCGATAGGTATCGGCACCTTGTGAGGTCGCAAGGCCGATACAACGAACGTCCCCGTCCTCCAGCTCCTGGATGAGACGTTTGGCGGCTAAAGTGTGAATCGGGAGTCGAACGCCGACGGACTTCGATGTGGTCGTCGTCGTTACGGGTACTTCGAGTTTGAAAGAATGACCGCTCGAGCTTTGCCCTTGAAGCGTGATGAAGGAAGGCACTTCTGTCGTACCCGAGAGAATCGCATAGACCAAGAAGCGATTTCCGGGATAGACATCAGGTATGTCGAAGGGAACCTGGCGGAGGCTCGGTATAGTCGTTTTAGCGAATTGAGATGATTGGGCACCCCAGTCTATGGAGACACTGCCCATCGTACCAAGAGGCGGAACACGAGCGGTTGCGAGTAATTTGATGCATTTCTTCTCGATTTCTTCGCTCTGCGTCGTCATGATGCAAACGCCATTGCCGCTTCTCGCAAGTCCCTCACATAAGGCAGTAGAGGCTCCATGTCCCACGCCCAGGGTAAAGACTCGTATCTGTCTTGGAGAATCAACACCTCCTGCTGCATGGACTCGTTGCGACACAGATCCGATAACTATTTCGGGTTGATAAATCTAGAATAAATCAGATGATGAACAGTCTGCAGTAATCAAATCTTACCGCACCGTCAGTCAAGACGAACATGGATGTAGGCAAGTAACCCAGCCTGGACATGAACGCAACATCTAAAGCATTGCCAAGTTCAGTACCTCCCATGTTTGCGTTCATAGAATTGACGTGGCCCATCTACATAGATGTAGCGCGATGAGCAGGAGACTGTGCGCTATAGGGTTGTAGAAGGCTTACCGCATCCGCAACATTCCACTGATTATATGGCTGACTGGATCCCCAAAGACGAGCAGTAGTACTCCCGAAGCTGATGACATTGAAGAATGTGTCCTCTTCGTCAGGCAAACTCTTGAGAAAAATCAATAAAGCGCTCTTTGCATAAGCCATGTTTTGCCCGCTCATGCTACCGCTCCGATCGATGATGAAGATGTACTCTTGTGCGGGTATCGTCTTGAGACCGAATTGCGGGACCAGCGTCAACATCATGGCGACCGAATCCTTCTCATGATCCACTTCGCCCATGCACCTCGGTTCGTCCAACTTCTCGGCTTGAATCGACAACACGAAATCTCGATCGAGGGTGGCACGCTCGACACTTGGATCCAGAGTGATGATTTGAGTGGTGGGTGTAAGTTCCGTCAACGTTATTTCATGCGATGGAGAGAGAGCGCTGAGAATGTTGGAAGACATCTGTATGGTGACCGTGGCGAGGAATTCGGCTCCTTTTGAGTCGGAGGATTCTGCGTGCATGACGGCGGGTGCGCGGCCGTATCTCTGACCGAAATAAGTTGGGAGAGCAAATCGGACTTGATGGAGAAGATCATTTTCCATCAGGGTTTCAACATACTACGATGGATTAGTAAATTGTGTATGTTTCTGCGTAGTAGACTTACAGTGACGATGATATCAATATCCTCCTTAGGTGGAATAGCCCCAACCGAGATGACGAATACTACAGAACAGTCAATATCAATCGACTTGTTTTAGCTATGACGCACTATCGGAGGTCACTTCCTTCAATATGCCCGCCCATTTATCATCCGCGATCGCCGCTTGAAATTCTTTCTCTGCTTCCGCGGTATCTTTGACGATGCCTTTGATAACACGTCCCCCGGATGACTTCATCTCGAAGCCACATACAGCGGCATGTGCAGGGATTGGAAAGAGGTATTGGGCTGCCGTAGGAATCGATGTATTGATGATATTAACATATCTTTGCGTCAATGTCACACGAGCTGCGACTATGAGAGGGGTCAGATTCGGCTTGGTGCCTGGGGGAAAGACTGACCATCGGCAATGAATGCGTTGACAGTTACTGATTTAAGAGGTAGATAGATGGGTGTATCTTTGCTTAGGGTGACGAGACCAAATGGCTGAGAAAGATTGATCATGGTTGGGACGTCAAGACGTGGAGGGCTTTACATCCTGATTCCTGACACCTTTTAAAGGAATCCACAGCAGTATTTGCCTAGGGCACTATGGCGTCTGATGATAGGATAAGAGTCAGCTGAGAGACGGAAGTAGCAAGGGCATGAGGCAGTACCAATTGGAGGATCGAGTGTCTCTGCTATAGGCTATAGGGGTTGAGAACAAGAACCCTCCGTACGCCATAGACCGCTCCGTACGGCTCGATGACACAGATAACGATATGGATTCTTGACATGAGGCAGATGCTTGGGATACCGCAGTTGTCCTATGAGCGACGATTGAAGAAGTCAATGTACTGTCTGCAAAAACTCGGAGATGAAGCCGCACCCATCGTTATAGCACTTTTTTCCCGGCAAACGCCCACCGCAGCTTACACTTGAAAGGATAGGTTTACGCGCAGTTCATAGTGTATTCGACTGAGATGGTGTGCGGTATAATACTGCGTGGCATGAATCAGCGATGTTGTGGGTCACGAGTCGCTTGATTGGCTCCCGTACATTAGAATTATATCCAGCGAGAGCTTCGAGAACAGCATCTTCTTATCACGATAGCAAGCATCAGCCGTCACTGGACAGTCTACGTCGAAGTCAAGATTAACGCTTCGGATAACGAGCTCGGCGTCCGATGTCGAATTCTTCGTATTGATCGCTCAATCGCAATAAAAACAGCGCCTTTTTGTTCGAATACTTCCACGAGAAATGACACCGTGTCGTTTCCCGGGCAAGTGATGGATACGACAGATATTATAGAGGCAAATCAGCTCGTACGCCAGTTGAGTTGAGGCGATTTGAGCTGGTGGCTTCCACAAGGAGAGGTTGCCGAGTTCCGATCCGATAACCCTCGTCCGTAGTATCGTCTCAAAGTCCTGAATCTCAGAAATTCAAGAATCGTGGTCAGGCAATGGTCTCTTGGTCAAATGTCTGTAATTATGGCTAAAAATGGAAAAGTGACGAATTTTTATAAACTCAAACAGAATGATGAGTGAACTGATTTATAGGTGCAATTCACGGAACTTCAGCCCAAGCAAGTTGCCCCGAACTCGAAGCTTGAAGATTCCCAGTTGAAACATCAAGGTCTAAAATCACTCCCTTCATCACTTGGGCTTCAATGACACGTAGAAGACGTTCCACAAACTACCTGGATGCACGCAACATGACACCTCTTTCGTACGTCTTTTGTCATGTCGTTTAAATACCTTGGGTCCATCGTGAGCTTATTATCCAGCAGCTGGACTATAAGCTCTATATTCTTCCAACAAAATACTTATATTCAATGGACGTCCTATTGTTCAACGAGCAACACTTTCCTTCCATCGATGCAGGCCACACCTAGAAAGGGCACATGCGTACAAGCATAGGTATCTTGCCTTTGTCCTTATCAGACCTTCGCTCCTATTCATACGTTCCGGTTTTTAGAACAATTTGCTAGCTTCTCCAAATTTACGTCTGACGAAGCTTATCAGTCGCATCCTTGCCGGCTAGATTGGCTGAAATTGATCTCGGCTTCATGAGCCATGGCACTTCTCGCTCTCTCGCGGTTCGGATGAGTCATTGTGACTCGATGCCTTGAACATAAGATATGAGATCCGTCAGCCGCAGCAAAGCACCGTTCATACTACTGGTCAATGTGTTACTTTGGCAGTTAGCCTTTCAGATCATCCCTCCAAATCAATGTCGCGAAGCCGCCTCTCATCTCACATCCATTGGGGAGATGATGACCCTGTCTCAGGCAAGACCTTGCATCTCGTCCTGGACTCCACGTAATTTACTCTCTGTACCAGGAAAACAATTTCGTGATTGGAGAACGAACCGGCGATTCGCGAAAACGCGTTGTTTGACGTAGCTGATGAGGTGGGGACCTAGTTTATTCCAAACCGTGCCATCCGCTGACCTCGATGCACAGTCACAGGTCAACTCTTCTTGGAGTTTCTATGTGCGCTGGATGGGTTCAGAGAAGTGTTGAAAGGAGAGAATAAGTAACGTGCTTTATAGAAGAGTGACATTGCACGTGACTCGGTTTATTCCGAAGCGACGCGCACCTCACAAGAGGCAGCGGAGTTTCAACTTCACCTCAGACTTTCCGACCAAGTCTGAGGTACGATATATTCAGTTCTATATTACATTCATTATACTAATTACACTACGTCGTTCCTTAGTTCATAACTTTAGGTATTTGCTAATATAGAGACTTTCCGACCAAGTCTGAGTTCATAACTTTAGGTTATGAGCCCTGCTTGAGGCTTCGAAAATTTTCAGTATTCATCCCACG